>JAQFZC010000050.1:0-103830 GCA_034695205.1 Dicyrtoma fusca
ATCATATACCAGAATTCCGTATCATAAAACTGAGGGTATCATAGTAGCAAGGATCATATAAACAAGGGACTACTGTACACAGTAATTACTGCCAGCCCTCAGAAAGTATGTGTGTCTGTATCAGCACTGCAGTGCCCCGTGTATGTACCTACCAGGACTCATTTAGTAAATCCAAACAAGATAGAGACTTTGTCCACATCGTTATTTGACAGTTTGGTTTAAATGATAAGCCAGGAACAGGAACAGCACATCCAATTATGAAGAGTGCAAATGACATAGACTCAGCTCGTAATTGAATTATTAATCTTTCATTAATGATGACACTGATGCAAACACACAGAGAGGGAGAGCATGTGAGAAATTACCTCGGCCCAAATTTTACACAGTAAACGGATTAGACTTTGAGGAGTGGGAACGGGGGAAAGTGGCAGTGGTGTCAGGGTGACACACACTATTTCAACTGGGTACTAATCAATGGTAGACTAATATGTACTCAACATATCGTGGGTGAAAAGGCATTGTAGCCTAAGTGTAGGCCCCGCTTGAAATGATTGAAACGCAAGTCTAGCAATGGCATTTTGCGTCAGGTCCAACAACAACACTAACCTTTTTACCTGCCTATGTGTTTATATGTAGACGTGTAAATTCCACTTTTACGCATTTTTTGGGAACGGTAAATAGCATTTTTACTGTTTTTTAGAAAAAGTAAATAGCTTTCGGATTTTACTGTTTTTGAATGGCGTAAATAGCAAGTTTACTACTTTTGAAAAAGTTTAAATAGCAGGTTCAGTACATTTTCAAATAAACAAATACCGCTTCCACACTTTTTAAAAATGGTGTTAAATTCACACTCTTTGTAACCACACGTAAAACATTGACTGTTAGGACTTGCGGCAAAGCTTAAAAGACGCTGCTAGACTTGCGTCCGAACCCTTTTAACCGGGAATTGGACTTATGCCACAATGATTCTTTACCCCCGATATACCTCAGCGGTTCCTACGTACGACGTACATAACTAAAGCCGACGAAATATTCCCCACGAGGAAAGAGTGGTTATCTGAGCAGAATACGAAAATGTAATCTCCTTCCACAATCCAAAAGTGGAAACCCCTCCTCGAACGGAAAAAGAGAATCATGTGGAATGAACTGACAAAGATTTCACACACGCCCTTGACCAATGCTCTTTAGAGATCTTCAATTTAGTTTATTACTCTTAACTTTCCTTTGACCAAAAAGGCAGAGAGGGGAGAGGATGATAAGAATTGAGTGGGATTGAAAAGAATAAAAAAAAATGTTAAAAATGATCCTTACTTGACTTCATCCTCGGATTTACAGAGAAACCAATGAACTTTCTCTTTGCCAGGTGTCCCAAAAGCCATCAGTTGTCTCGTATGACAACCATCGGGTAAATCTGGTCTTGAAGGAATTCGAAGTGTCCACAGACCCACGGCAAGAAGTTCTGGAGCTTCATTTAAAAGTATTCCTCCCTCTGGACTAGGGCGGTCACGGTCTTTGTACCAAACTAAACTGCTATTGTCATATAAAACTACCCATTCTTCTCTCCAAGTTTTCCCAAAAATTTTCTCTGTAATAATATAGAAAAAATATATACCATTGAAACTACTCATAGAATACACACACATACATTCCTCTGCACAGTGAAATAAAAGAAATGCGACTGGTACTTTCACTTTACGGACGGAAAAGGACGGCAATGAGAATCTTTGTTTCAAATACACGTTTCAATCTACAGTCACAGATATCTGTATTATTTGGCTTTCTTCTGGATGTCGAATCGTCGAAATGTACGTATAATGATATACATCAATAGTTTTGATCTGTACCTTATGTACTTTTGACTTGCAGTTTAGATCTTTGACAGTACAAAGAAAGCTGTAGTGAATACCGTACATACAGACTAAAGGGTCGTGCAGCATAACTTGTACGCCTTCCTTTAACTTTGCTCGTTCAGCCGCAGGGTAGCAGACGGGAAATCATGGGAAGGACTGATTTCATTTTGATTTCCAATACTTCGCGTATATATCCTTATAGGCGAACTTATATGCTTTCATAATAGAATGCTTGTAAGTACCGAAAATCAGCGATAAGTCAGAGCTTCAATGTACCATAAGGAATGCGGACAGTTATAAAAACGATTGCTTAAGGTTAGTCTTTTGTTTTTAAATTCATTTCTTTGAAGAAGTAGTTTAAAAAGCCGCACCAGTTTTTTGACAAACTTTGTTCGTATCACTTTGAGCAATCATTCTTAAAAGATGGCAGTTTTTGATCGATTGGTTTACTGATAGAGATCGTAAAATCCCTCAACTTGGGCAAAACCAATGGTAGGTTGACGGTACAAAGGATTGTACAGTGCCACAGTGTGGCATTGTAGATATTGTGTAGCTCTATTGCTGCTGCTATACTCAAGTATTTTATATCCCCTTTATTCATGTGCTTATAATATATTGACTTTTGAAAGTAATTCAAATCATCCTATATTTGCAAAACTTTCCGTCTTTCATTCTTCGTTTCAGTTTAACCTCCCTTCAAGTCAGAGTTAGAGAATTACAGCGGCCACATAATAAATGTAGACCTTCCTATACGCCTTAACTTTGTACGATGTTTGCATACGTACGTGCACAAGAACCCTACGCTAACTTGACTTAACTTAAGGGTGATGCCTAAAGTCTGAAAAAAAGTATGTAAATCGTATAAGTATATATTATATGCATACCTACATACTTACGTATGCATACAGTGTAGGAAGACTGCACTCTGTGAAGACAGTTCCACATATTTTATTGACGTCAAAACTTTGTATTTTATTTTTTGTCCTGAAAGACTAGCGAGAAAAAAACGAGAAGATTCTCAAATCCAAAGAGATAAGTTGAGTTTGAGATTTAGAAAATCTTCTTCTTGTCTGTCACATTATTGTTATTGATTTGCCAAGTTTTTCAAGTTGAATTTTACTAGGTTGACTATACTATACATTTTGGAGGACTGACGAGAGAGAGAGAGAGAGAGCGAGAAAGGGAGAGAAAGTCGACAAAAATATACGCAAGGAAACTGTCACTGTCATCTCATCTTTGATTTTATAAGAAAGTGACAAATCTGTTGTTTCATCTTTACTTTCACGAAAGAAGACTTTTCACTTGTCTGCTGTCATAGGTATAGATATAAACATATAGGTGGTACATATATCATATCATTACATACATAACTGTTGATGGCTATATGTACGTACGACTGCAGTACAAACAATGCATGCTTAGTCGGCTGCATCGGATTGTATCAACAATATCATCGCACTCCATTGCACGACCGTTGCATAACTTTCTACTTTATTCAAGAGAGAAAAAAAATAGTTGGGCACACACACAATCTTTCTTCATTCTACTTTCATCATTATTATTGCTTGTCCCAGCATAGCAGCCTGAAAACCTCGGCTACACCTCAAGCCTTTTGTCTCAAATTCTACATGTCAAATTAGAATATATAAAGAGAAAGTAAAGAAGAAATGTCACCATTTCCCATTTTCCCTCTTGCTTTCCCCTACAGGCGCTACATACCCGCTGCTCAATGTAACGAGGAGAAACCCAAGGAACAAAAAGGGAACATGGAAGAACGTCAACGTTAATACGGAGCCCAGACTTTAGTTGAGTTGTGCAACATTTCAAAATTACATTTTCTACTATGACAGTCAATATTGAAATCTCCTTTGATAAAATAATAAACTTTTCCATTAATAATCCGTGTCAGCTTCATAGAGCACACGTCCATCTTTTGTACTCGTAACATTGAAAGTGAAAGTGAAAGTACCACCAGCATATTGGAGACACAAATACAGACTAAAGTAACACAGCATTTCAGACAATATTGAATATTTTGTAATAAAGAGAAAGACACTCACTTTTATAGCGCAGTAAATATCCACCTTTAAGTTGTTTCGCCATTCTGGAAACAATTGAAATGACACAGTATTGTATTAGACGGTGGTACAGATACTGATTGAATATTAAATTTAATTTCGTTAATTAATTAGTTATTTGCTAAATTTTTAGTTTATTACGTGGTATTCATAAAATATTCTAAGATTCGTGTATCTCTATTTGTACTGCATTCATTCAAGTGCCTTCTAGGTATGTTTTATTTTTGTGTGGGTTTTATGCCATAGTTCATAGATGCTCAATCTTCATCATTCATGATCATAATATTTTCTACAATACGTATGTATTACTGTACCTAGACACTTATTTTGTCAGCTTTAGTCACAATTGCACTTTCTCCTATGGATACTCATATATGTAGCTCAATTTTTTTTGTTTTTACATCAACTTTTCCCTTTGTAATTATTACTGATTACTTTAGTGGGGAAGAAAAGTATGTTGGAGTTTCAGCTTGTCAAGTTATGTGACTTTGAGAGTTTTCAGCCATTTTCTTTCAATCTCTACTCTTCTCTACATATAGGTAGGCACTTCCTACTTGATGAGATGGGATGGCATGGCATGGCATGGGAGAATTCCTCTGATGTGATGGAACTTGAGTTCTTTACATTATATTGCACTGAGCCAAAACATTTTACTTTCTCTCAGTTTCCCGCGTCAACAGCATTATGGATGAGGACATGGAGGCTTGGTTGACTGTACTTAGACTGTCGCTTGCATACATCATATTATGAGATGATGGTTTCGGGCTTTCGGGAGGGAAAGAAAGAGTGTCAGTGTTTGTGGGTGTAGGGGGAAAAACAAGGCACTGAAGGACTGCAGTCGGGCGGGAAAGAAATCATCATCAGAATATCAGTGTACCCATGGTATAGCAGAGTATATGAAAGGATTGTTAGCTATAGGCGATAGGGTATACATATATAGACTACTGATAGCTTAGTACAGATTTGAGCTAGTCCCTGTTTTCGACATACACGCTAACATATAATTCATAAAAAAACTGACTGAGAGTGAGTAAGATGCCTTTCATTGAGGGAACATTTCAGTATGACATGAGGGAATTCCTTAAAAAATCAATCACAGTCTAGCCTTGGCTTGTCACTTCTCATCCAAACAAGTATCTAGTTGCTTAAGTGGAACGCAGAATGGAAAGTGCGGACACGTAGGTAAGTCTATATTATTATTCCCAAAATTTCACCGTATAACTCAAATCCTACAAATATCTGCATATTCTAAGCTAAGGTAAAGTTGCACAAAAAAACTAATCACCAACTGATACTTTCAATCCACTTCCCGTTTTTATCTTCTTCCACTTCAATTCTCTAATACAGTACTTAGAGACCAGCCCACTAATGCGATAAGAAACCTACCAAGAGGCATACCTAGTAATTTGCATGGGGTATGCTTTTCTGGAAAAAATAAATTCTAATAAGAAAATTGAAACACGGAACATAAATTCCTGTCTAAATCGCTGATAATCGATTTCAAGATTTAATTTTTATAGATTCAAAAACTATCAGTGCCACTGTCGTTATCGATGAGCTTCATTAAAAAACGAGCAAAACTATTGCGGAAAATAAAGTCGCTGTTCATGCCCAACCTTATGACTTACAGGGCCCGTGAATTAAAACACCAATTTTGTATTCATCCTAAAACATTAAGCTGACGTGCATTGAACAGATGATAGTGCTCTAACGCTGACAGCTCATTTTAAATTCTGTCTTGACAGCGGACTGAAAACAGGGATCTGTTTGCGTTTCTTTGTAACAGACAGCTCAAAAAATCTAGAACTCAATTCAATCTTTTTGTTAAGTAGTCTCAAGGTATTTGTGTATTTGTCAAGGTTTTACCTCCGTGCCAATCCGGAATAATGGGATTTTTATTTATGCTGTTTTGGCCAGAAAAATGTCTATGTGTCAAGCCTTTGGTTTAAGCCTTCTTGAGTGTTTGTGTTTAATTAATTTTAATTCTACATTTCTACAGAAGGCACCTCTTCAAACGACTCTGATACATGTTTCTATTTAACCCATCGTGCTGTAATGATTAATGAAATGACTCAGGTTTCATAGGCGATGAGTAACTGTCTATCTTTTGTACAGCTCAGTACAGCAACAAAAAAGTAAAGACTTTACGAAGAGTAGTGGCATTACAAAACTGGAGTACGTGTTACAACTATAGGTTGCTGACTGGTGTAATGGCGGAAGTAACATCCGACAGCTCTGACATTTTCTTCGTATGAATAAGTGACGTGTATGAAAACGTGGGACGGTGTGAGCTTCCCAACTACCACTCCATTACATTAACTTTGAATAAAAAGTGTATTTAAGTTTCGTGGAACGGAAGAAATATTTTGAATCCCTACCATGCACTTTCTCTACTTTCTCCATGCACTCTAGTACCCTCACTGTCGTACTGTACTCCTTCTTCCATGCATTCAAGTATGCATTCAGTATTCAGATTCGAAAAATCCAGCCGTCTCTATCATTATCACTCGTTCCCTGCCATGCCATGCCATCCCATACCACGGACGGATATGACTTGTCTTGGAATTGTAATGGGATTTCTCTCTCTCTCTCTCTCTACAATGTATAATAAAATCGAAAGCTTTCCTAACTTTCACGTTATTTCATTTAAAGCAGCGGCGGTGGTACAGTGGCAACCCGAGTAGTTTCTTCATGTCTTTGTGTCTGTGGCAACGCAATGGTGAAGTTGGAAACTTTTCCCTTCCTATAGTCATACCCATACCGTTTTTTCTTCCTACCATAATATACAATATATAATACTATAATATCTAATATCTAATGTAATAAATCCATGTACGTTTATCTGTCTATCTATCTACCTATCCATCTGAATCTGTACTTTGTACTTGCCGTATAATACAATGGTGGATTGGATTCTACTCTAAAGAAGTTTTTTTTGTGGGATTTTGGAAAAATGGGAAGAAATAGTTGTGTGCAAGAGCTGACTTTGCTATGCTCAGGGAAATTTATACGGCATGAAGCCAAGATTATGATTAAGATAAAGAGTGAGAATGAAATGAAATGAAAACTACAAGAGACTTACGTACAACAAGATCCACTCCAATCACACATATCTCTTCTAAAGCCCCACTATATACATGTAGCTATATAGTATATTACGTACATGTGTATATATTTATATATATATTTATCCGTATTTGTATAGATCACTGATTCACTCTGACAAGGACAAGCCAACAAGGATATAATATAATAATAAAAAAAACTCAAACAAGAACAACTGATCGTGAGCCACGAAAGGAATGAGAAGATAGAGAGAGAAAAAAAGTAAAATCCTCACTCTTTTCCACTATACTTTCTCCATGGTTTTGGAGACGGGGACGGTGAGGACACTGTAACTGAGAGTACACGACTTGGGACACAATGTAGCCAGCGGAAAGAAAGTAAAGTACATGGAGATCACTGAATCGATAAAATTCATGATTATAAATGGAATCAAATGAGGAGGGACACAATGATTTCCTTTCCTTCTAGGCAGAGAGAAAAAGAGAAAGGTACACACACACTACGTTAATTTAAAATTCGGGAAACTTTGATGAGATGCGCTTTCTCCGCTTTTTAAATCTCTCACTTGGCTTTGGCTCTCTTTTTGTTGTTGCTGCTGTTGTTTATGATAATTCTGTGGTTGATGGAGTTGGAGTTGGAGCTGGATTTGTATTTTAGGGGCTGTTGTTGATCTGTTTGGTATGGTTGGGTTGGTCCTGTCCTGTCGTGGGTTAGTTTGGATTTGAGACGGAGTGCAAGTTGAGTGAGTAGACGACAAAGCTCTTGATCATGTTCTCAAGATGACTCACTTCCCACAACTCCCGTCCTTTTCCGAGAGACAGACGGACAGACCTGAGAGACAGCGGAGAGAGCGAGAGAGAGAGAAAGAGAAAGTTCCTACTCACATCTGAATCGGCGGGCTGAGTGGCTCAAAAAGAGGAGAGAGACCAACTGGGACTGACATGTGTTGGTGAAGATCAAGAGCATTTAGGAATGCGCTTCACGCCAACACAACATTCTCCAAATGCACTACATTGCAAGCTAGTCTTCCTCTGCCAAATACCCAACCGGGGCAAATCTCCGACGCTCATTGGATGCATTCGAGTCGCTCAACGTCGGCGCTCGATTTCTCTTCTCTCTTTCTCTCTCGCTCTTCTCTCTACTGCTGCCTGTATGTATGTAGGTATGTAAGGCGTATAGCTTTCTCCGTCCATCACCAGAGCCTTATTAGGATACTTCTGAAAGTTACAGCGGGGCATTTGGGATGAGGTGAGTTTTTTGGCCGAGATTGGTACTGGTTTGGGTTTGAGAGAATGCAAAACTTAAATTTACTTTTCGAATAGGAAGAAATTAGATAGCTGTAGATACATTAAGCACTAAGAAGAAAACAGTAGCTACACTAGGGTAAAAGTAACGCTTTTTAAAATGTGGAAAATAGTAAAAATTTCCTTTCAAAAATGTAAAACTTAAACCCAGGGTGTTTTGAAAATGAGTTAAACTTTTTAATTTAATCTTCAAAAACCTCCAGCATGATTACTTCAATCTCGAAAAGTTTAGAATATATATTGAAGTTACCAAAAAGTGCAATTCGAAGAATATGAATATTCACGTTTTCAGAAAGTACGAAATACGATCCTAGCGTCCATGAAATAACTTTAGACACTATATTTAATAAAAGTTTAAAACACAATATCCAAATATTTAGTTATAATTTTTCCAAAACATCAAATTTTAATATCGATATTTTGATTTCATATAGTTATTTTAAACAAAACGTGATACTTGCGTGTCACAAAGAAGTATAATTCTAGTGCACTGAAATCCGATTTAATTCTTATGATTTCCACGAAGTAATAATTGAAATGTCCCTCACTATCACGTTTAACTATACCTATGCACGAAGCTCTAATATGATGGTGTGTACCACAGCCTAAACTCCTGTCCTGCTTTGGATTCTGATCCTGGCCCTGGAGTTCTGGAGAGCCTCACCATTTATATATTTATAATAAATTTCTCTTTAAATCGAAAGTTTAAACCTTGGAGAGTAGCCATATGTATAACATGGGTAAGAGTGGTGCCTATGCCTCTTTACATATTTAACATGAGTTTGGAGACGAAGTAGAGATGTTCTCCCTTCCCTCCATCCTCCGTGCTCTTGAACTTCCTTTCCATCCATGGAATCTTCTTCATATTTCGTATTTTATGGGAAAATGTATAAGCAAGTAGATAGCTACCTAAGGTAAGGATGTATTCACGAGGGCTCAAACGTAAGGATGCACAAACTCTGTCTTACTTTCTCCTACAAAATAGAAGGGCCTGCTAGTATTTGTTTCGCTGATAGTGCAGATAGTTGAAGATATAAATTGCAATTTTATTGTTTAAAAAAAGTTTCTTTGTCGACATCTTATGAAATTATTATATTTACATAATAATCTAATGAAATTACCCAAACTTTCCAAAAAACAGCAGGTGCAACCATCTTCCCAGAGCCTGATTTTACTTTCACTTTCACTCTCACAGGACCAGTCCTCTAATCCCTAGCTTTAGACCTGGCACTCGGGAATGGCTGGATGTTGGATAGTTCATCGTATGAGAAGAGCCTACTAATCATTCTAGAGTGTGTTGCGCTCGTGCATTTGTATGTACACTCGAGTTGCTGCTCCTTAGAATTTGTTTTATATTATACTTGTAATGGCTTGCCTCTCGTCCCCGCCTACGCTATTAGACCTGTCGTCAGTCTCAAATGGTTAGCTATAGGGTCATGACCTTACAACTACAGATATACCCAATAACACTGTACATTTGTAATCTTCAAGGCTAGAGGTGATTATTATTCGGGATGAAGGTAGGTATATGTATTTCAATTTTAATTCGAACTTCAGTTTACATCCACTACCGTAAATCTCCGGTATTCAAAAAGTTTTAGTAAGTAAATACTGAATTACAAGAAGGAAAAGAGTAAATTTTGTTTTCGAAAAAGAGTTTCTTAATTGAAACTGTTGTAGAAACGGATTTTGTAAAAAATCGTCATAATTGCAAAACACATTTTTAAAAAACCGCATATCTAACAAACTTTCTATTTCAAAGTTCTGATTTTTGAATTTTGTTTACTAGATTGCATAGCTACACAAACATTTCCCTATAGAATTTTACAAGCATTCTAATTTTATTGACTTAAAAAGAAAATTCAAAACAATTACGTGACAAACTGGGTGCTGAATCCAATGAGAGGAACATTTTTTATAGGGAAACTAACCCGACTTTCACGGTGTAATACTTTTTCTGAATTTAAAATACGTGATATTTAATAATGTGATTGTAAAAGCAATTTGAGAAATGCAGCATAGGGTTACAGTGTATGCCAATTAAAAAAAGGCTTACTATACAGGTACTGTATCACATCTCTGGTGTTTCATATGGAGAAAGTTGAACCATTGCCAATGCATTGGGCTAGAGGGAACTAATAATGCACCTTTTGCTTTCTATTAAGTTTGTCTTTGTGAACATCAACGTGGCACTGCTAATGCTCTCCAAGGTGTTTCGTCAAGATAATCTGAACCTGAACTGGTAAAGGAGAAAGTGACTGGGGGATACACATGTGCTATGCTCATACATACCTGTCTACAAATGAGTGAGTGCCACATTCCCACTTTGAGTTTGCAAGTGTGTCAGTCAGGCCAACTCTTTGTAGGTGAACATCTATAAGTACGCACAGGCATCCAGTGACTACAATCTAATGTATTTTCCCTCAAAGTGAAAGTAGGCTACCTAATGAGACCTAAGCCATCTTGATGGTTACCCTTGAGACTCCATATGATTCTTGCTCCGTCCTCCGTATGACAGATTCATCCTGTCATAAGCACAACTTAAGAAGTTCCAAGATTTCAAGCTGAATTGAAATTGAAGGTGTTGCAAAGTCAGTGAAGATATACAAGGACAAGGGGCTCCTTGAACTCGACATGAATTTTTCCTACTTTCGTTTTTTTACTACGAGCTTAGAAGCCTTGCAAATATTACAAGCTTTACCATTTGGGCTTGGACAGCTATTTTTTTTTGGAAGAAGGTAATTCATGATTTGTACACTTTGAAAAGACATGAAACCATAAGTCAGAATTTTTATGAAAATGAAGTGCACATCAGGATTTCACCATTTTGAAAATGTGTTAAAACAATGAGTTTACTGTTCATAAAAGTACAGGCAATGGTTTTATCATTTTGTAAAGATGTAAAAACAACGAATTTACGGTTCTTAAAAGTACAAGCAATGGTTTTACTGTTTTGAAAAGGTGTAACTATAATAAATTAACATTTTTCAAATGAGCAAACCGTCAATATTTGAAAATTTCGAAAATGTGCAAAAGATTAAAGAAAGCGTTTTTAAAAAAATATTCAAATGCTGATTTTGAACTTTTGATAATTTGCTAAAGCAATAAATAAACCTTTTTCGAAAAGGGGGATTTATTTAAACACTTTTAAAAGGAGGAAAACATAGTATCTAAGTTACACATTTCAAGAAATCATTTCTGTAACATCATAATTGAAAAGTTCCTTACATCATTTTTCCTGGAATTCATGTATACAACTTTAGATGCATAGCATGTATTTCTTTCTGTACACAGCAAGGTATACCTAAGTACCTACAAAGCGTGACAAGAAATTCCAACAGTATTTCACACAACTGCTGTACACTATCTCTGCTTTCCACACACTTTCCCCCATCTCCCTGCTTAATAAGTCTCCTTCCTTTCTCCCGCTTTTGATACCTCGTTATTGTTTTGTTTTTTTTTTACACTGGAGCTGGAGGAAGGAAAAGGCAGCTCTGAAAATGACATTTCATTATTTTGCCCTTTAATCCTTGTCACCTTTTCAAAAACCTTTAGATTCATTTATTTTTCCTGTATTGTGTGAAGGCGCCTATTTATCTGCAGAGTTGGGCCCTGTAAGTGCTAAAGTTGCTTGACATCAGCTGATAAGATAAGCTTTTTGTAGTCATTTGTTCATTCAGCGAGACTTCGTTTCGTTCCCACTGTCAGAGTCGAGTCAGCGCTTTATTTATTTGTTTAAAAAAAACTTGTTTGTGAATGTGAATGGGAATGTCAGTGAAAGCTTTCCTTTTGGTCTCGTACATTTGAGATTATAAGCATTACTAGGTACTTTTTAACCTATTCGGAACTGAGAAATCACCGGTGAAAGAACAATTTTCAGTCGTATTTTTTCTACAAAGCAACTTTTTGCAGTGGTAAAAACTAGAAATTAACATTTTCAAAACGGTCAAAACTGCAAATTAACCTTTTGAAAAAGATTAAAACCGCAAATTAACGTTTCCAAAAACATTCAAAACTAGTTTCAAACACTTTCAAAAAGGTCAAGCCTAGAGTTTGATGACAAAGTCACATTTTTAAAAAGGTAAAAATTATAAAATTACATTTTCAAAAGGTGTAAAATTTTATAAATTCCCGTATCGAGAAGGTTAAAAATACAAATACATTGTAATACATAAATTAGCAGCAACTGGACACCAGATAAAAGCCCTTCAAAATTCAAATTGCATCTGCTGCCTGATTTTGTAATTTTGTGAAATTATGTGTGCATATTTGTTCGATTACTAGATGTTATAAAAAAAGTTTTAATTTTTTTTAAAATATGTATTTACCGAAACCGATGCATGTATAGGGCGTCAAAGTGCCTTTAAGATTTAATTCGTAGTAATAATAATTGCAAAATCATATACACAGTGAAAAAACAGCAAACTTCTTCCCTATCGACGATGCCATCTTGACGCACATTTGGTAGAAAGTGGAGGATTGAAATCACTGGGAGTGGGAAACTGGGAAGCGACGTTGCTTGGTGGGTGAGGACCGAGATGGCCTGGCAATCTGTGTTGCTACTGAACCGGGTAACCGGGTACCAGAGAAACTGGGAAAGATAGAAAGGGACTAATACGGGAAAAAAGAGAACTCGCTCATTTGTTGAAGTGCTAGAAGAAACACTTGGAAGTTAGAAGGCCACAAGTAGCATTTGTGTGCATAATAAAGTTTGGCTTCTTCCTTTTCTCTCTCATTTCCCGGATGGATTCTGGATATGGGAACTTGAAAGTGGTACGTGTGGATCTTTTGATACTGATTTCACCGCCCCCACCCCCCTCCGCTCAGTCCGTCCGCAGTCCATGCACTCTTACTGTGAGTCTGCCTGGTGTGGTGGTCTGGCTTTTTCTTCTTCTTATTGTTAGCAGGCACGGATCTTTCTCTATCTGTAACTTCAGAGCTCTTCTTCTTCTTCTTCTTCATCTTGTTGGATTCTTCTGGCTCTGATTGCATTAAGGGTTAAAGTATCAAGCTGACTGTGTGTTCCATTCTGTTGTGACTGCCGCTCTACTGTATGAGCTACTTGTATGCTCACTTGTTATGATTGCAATGGAGAAACTACTAACTGTGTGGACTCTTTGTGTGTGTGTGTGTGTGTGTGTCTATGTATCTATTCCCCTCTTCTTATATGATATGGCTTGGTTACTTTTGTTCTTTCTCTCTTGGTCTCGTTCTCTTTTCTTATATTCTTATTCTTGAAGGAAATGTTTTCCCAGTTTCCATTCCACTTAGCCAAGCGAACTGAAACTCATAGTTTTTCATTTGGATGGGAGAAAAGCCTGGACGGGCAAGACACGAAATATAAGAATTTATCATAATCATTTTGATAGGCTCACATTGGAGAAATTTCTTCACACTTTTCTTATGACCATGGATGTTGATGTTGATAGACTACAGTTGTTTCCCCTTGTACACCATTTCCCCGTGATGATAAGTGTACCGCGAGAGCGGAGATTTTTCGCTGAGAACCAACTTACCAACCATTCTCCTATAAACAGAAGAAAGCAGTAGCAGTAGCAGTAGCAGACTGACTGACTGACGGACTGCATGACATTCAACATTATTTTATTACTGATGCATTATTCCCATTATGGGGAGGTGTAGCTTTTATTTTTATTTTTTTTTTGGTATATTTTTTAATATATACCGTATATATTAAATTAATCCCAGCACCCCTATGACTGCAATCCTTTTCTGTCAAGATAAGAAACAAAGGGTTTCATGTTACTCAGTCATATGTACCTACATATTTATGTTGTTCTGTGGGCTGCTACTGCTTTGAGCTAAAAAGTAGGCGTCAATTCTCAATCCTCAACTTGAACTTTCTTATTAGAATTCTATATAGCCATGCTATATAGGCCTATATATATAGTAAATATTGTATGCATGTTCATAAGTGATGAGATTTCAAGGATAAAGTTTAATCGTGGAATTTTATAAGTGTGGGCTGGGGTCTTGGGTCTTGGTCTTGGGTCTATTGTGTGTGTGTGTGTGTGTTGACGTATTTGTACGTATACGTACTTTTGGGGTAGAAAGGGTAGAAATACGGTGACTGCTGAATGTATAATAGAAGCAAGTACTTTTAGTTTTTCTCTTCTTCTTCTTTGCTCCTTTTTTGGTTTTGCTACATTTCACTCGTATTTCTTGCTACTTTTTCTTTCTTTTTCATTGAAAGTATTTTTTCTTCTTTTTTTTGACTTTTTTCCCCTTTCGGCTTTCTTCCTGATTAAAGCTTAAAAATACTGAAAGTCTGAAAATAAACCCGTGAAATACATTATTAATAGAATGGCTACGGCTCGCGATAAAAGTTTTTCTCTATATATATTTTACAGTAGCTTGAGGTATATGGTTGATTGTGCTATATGTATACCTACTAGTACATGCATATAGGCCTGTATCAGTAGTTTCCCCTTTCCGTTTCCCGCTTAAGAACATTAACTTTGATCCTGATCTTAAGACAAGGCAATGTAATTTAATGTATTAAGGGTGTTAGGCTACATGAATACTAAGCTAAATGACTAATGACTCGACTCAAGTATAAAATATCTTGTGATTCTCCATTGTCTTCTTCTTCTTATTCTTCTTCTTCTATGGCCTTGTCTTGTCTCTACAGTGGCGCAAATCCGCGTGACTTCCTCGCTACATTGCCATTTTAATAACTAGTGTCTGTACAGAGACACGGGAGAAGGCTGAAGAGCCTTGCAAATACTATGATCACAAACACAGTTTGGGTTGTAGAAAGGCTTTTGAAAAGAATTCTTTAAATAACGTGATTTTGACCTTTTGAAAGTGTAAATCACACATGACATTCTTCCACAAAAATACGAAATAACGATTTTACCGTTTTGAACATTTTGAAAACGTGCAATAACATGAGATTAACTTTTTGAAAAAGCGTGAAATAAGTAATTAGCGTTTTACAAGAATGCAGTAATAGATTTAAACTTTTCAAAAAGTACAAATACGTAATATTAGTCTTTTCAAAAGGTGCAAATACATAATATTAACCTTTTCAAAAAGTATCAATACATAATATTAGCCTTTGAAAAAGGTACAAATGCACAATATTATCCTTTTTATAAATTCCAAAATACACAATATTATCCTTTTTTAAAAGTGTAAATGCACAATATTATCCTTTTTAAAAAGTGTAAATACACAATAGTATCCTTTTTAAAAAGTGTAAATACACAATATTATCCTATTTAAAAAGTGTAAATACACAATATTATCCTTTTTAAAAAGTGTAAATACACAATATTATCCTTTTTTAAAAATGCAAATACACAATATTATCCTTTTTTAAAAGTGTAAATACACAATATTAACCTTTTCAAAAAGAAAGCAAAACAACTGAAAAGGTCTAACGTATTCAAAAAGGGCAAATAGAAAAGAACAAACAAAGATATCACCGCACTGTTGTGATCCTCTAACGAGGTTGGCCCAGTCATGAACTCCTCGTCAATGTACTTTTCGATGTTTTCAGAATCGCACTATACAATTTTAACAATAGTTTGTGCATGAAATAAAAATTGAAACACAATGACTTCATTGTTGAAAGGCCCCTTACTCCATATAAGTATGTATATAGGAGCCATGTATGCATTATCCTGACGGCATATAGGATCCTATGTGGAGATTAAAGTACCTGTGTACCCATATATCTGTCGCTCATCGTTCATACACACTCCAAGACACACGGAAATGGCACGGGAAAAGACAGGGAAAGGGGAAAGAAAAGACACAATACAATACATATTCGGATACACATACATACATACCTATACCTACAATGATTGCTTGCTTTGGATGGAGGCGTGTCTTGGGAGATTTTGTGTAGGTTAACATATTATTATTATATATAGAGGTGCTTGTAAAGTTTGAAAAGTTTTCGAGGATGCGAGAGCGGTAGGTCTTGGTTTTGACATGACGCGGGGCGCATTCAAGAGAGAAACTTAATTTGACAGGGAAACATTTAATTATGACTAAAGATATTCTACCTATGCATGTCTCGAGATACCACCAGCCCCCCAGTATCTGTCTCTAGCCCACTGCACTGTTTAGAATTCTATCTGTACTTGAATCTGCACTGAGAAGATACAGTAGGACCCAGAAAGTAAAGTACAAAGTACCCATTCATAGTTTCACTAAACATTAATTTCAAATCTCTTGTGTGTGGGCTCGCTCTGTGGAGGAAGAGGCTTCTTCCAAGTGTCTTTCGCCCCGCACCGCTGAGTCTGAATCTCATCCCTATGTACTACTTAGGTACTTTACTCTGAGAGATCGAGTCTCATCTCCGTCCGTGCAATAATGGGAAGCTCTGTCTCGCAATTAGTGGGACGAGAGAGAGCTTGGAGATGATTTACGAGAAGTGGATGGATTAGTGGATTGATATTTCCACGATTACATGTCTAGTTGAAGGTATTATAGATTATGATGATCCGTATAAACTAATGATTATGCCATTGTTTTTACATTTATTAGCATTACTACATCCTGGCCCGACGCTCTTCAGAACTCTTCAAGATGGAATACGCATTACTTTATTACCGTGTTGCTCCTTTTTTCGTGTTGCCTATAGGATGCTTAAAGTACCGAGAAAAGCTACATGCTACACACACCAACCACACTTAGTTCACTCCCTGACATTATTACCTCCAGTCACTCTCAACTTGAACCAAGATTTATTGATGAACTACGCTTCGTTTACAGTTTGAATTTTTTGACTTCTTGCCAACGATTCAAGTCTCATCAATTATTCTTCTGTATGCTCTTTTCTCCCTCCCAAGCCTCACACTACGCCACAAAAGTTTCAGCAGCAGCAGAAGCACCACCAGCACCAACAGTGGCAGTGCCGGAGAAGTTTCTCAAAGATTCTCGACGAGAGGTGAGGAGGCCGCTTCCCTGCAACACTGTAATAATATTTCCACTATCTTGAGCCACATCTGTATGTGGTTACTTTCGTATGGTTTATTTTATTTTATATTAAAAAGAGAGCTGTGGACTGTATACTATTTATTCCATTTATTCTATTGACCCGCTCCTGCTCCTGGGCTGGAAATAGTTAGCCTGAAGGAATGTCACAGATTAATTGGGCATTGATGAAATGTCAGCTTAGAAATTGTTGGGATTTTTCGACACTTTACCACCATTGTACGTTGTATTATTATAGAAAGGGGGCAAGTGAATTGGAACTTTCTAAAAGTAGGTACCTACCATCGTGTATGTCTTAATGTGTTAGTGGGCTCCGGAATTAAATTAATGTGGGTGTGGAATCTGTAGACACAGAGAGTCAACAGAAATATATCATTGGGAAACTTCCGCAGTACTGCTGGTAAGACCCATTATTGCCTTCAGTACATGGGCCACATATTATATGAATATATATGAGGGACTAATAGGCAATCAACTAATGCAGGAAGGGAAGTGAGCTCAAAGCCCGCCCCTGAATGTATGTTCCATCAGTTGTTTCGTGTATAATAAAAAAAATTTATACATTTTAAAGAGTTTTTCCCTCTGATTTGACTCTAAGATACTGCAAGTTTTATGGACGTCAAATGTCAGGTCCAATTTAATGGAGATTGGAATTCTAAAATTAGAGTTTGTTTCACCGAGGACCGAGGACCGAGTCAAAAGCCTTTCCTTGTGCATACAAACCATAACCGCTCAATTTGATATATAGGTAGAACATTTCTCATGAGTATAGCCATCTACTATATACTATATACCTACCTACATATAGACCCAGAGACATAATGTAAACATTATAATATGGAGCTTTGCTGAGCCATGAACCATGAAGCAAGCTCCATTCTGACGCAATACAATAATTAAGTGGTTCCATAATTCGGAAAAATATTTCCTGAACACAAGTACACACAAACACACATACATACACACACACACACACACACACGTAATAATAGTCGTCAAGTCTGCTGCTCCATGCATTCACGGGGACACATAATCATTGAGGCGTGTGTGTGCACTTTAGTCACCATGTGCCCATATATTTATGGAGATACGTTCAAGAGCAGAGTACTAAAGTACATAAAGGAGAGAGAGAGAGAGAGGGCTCTTTCGAAGGCTTTTCTAAAGAAATAAAAGTTTCTGACACTTGTGACCGTGGGTTACGTTTAAACCGTTAAATATACTTAATGTGAAATGTATAGGGGACACAGACTATTGACAAAGATTAAGTAGTTTCTTTATTCCACATTATAGACTCCCAGTTCCCGGTCCCAGTCCCAGTCCCGGTCCCGGTCTTGCCACGGATCGGGTGTGTAGGGGTATAGACGGAGGTAATTAGGTATACATTGAGTGCGTAGCTACTATACAACCGCATGCATACATACATACGTACATACATACATATAGGTACTTAACTGTTAACTCTCTATTCCCTATATCCATGTGTGCCTACCTATATAGCTATACCAAGACGCCTTGTTTCTCTCTCTCTCGACTAAAAAAGTTGTTCTACTTTTTTGTTGTTTGTTCTTGTACTTGAACTTTCAAGTTTATAAATATTATTATATACAAATCAGGCACTTTGGAACAGGAAGGGATCTAAGGAAATTATATAGCTACGGTGTACATTGAAGGCATAGCTAATATGCACTATACACGTACCTACTAAGCAAAACTTTATTCCTTGTAATAGGATGATAGGAACGGCAAACGGACGGGAAAAAAAGTTGCGAGTCTGAAAAGTTGATACAAATAAATCCTATGTTTAGTTCAGCATTGATCAGAGTATGCCGTGTCTCTCTCTCACTCTCTCTCTGTAAAAGTCTCTACTTCTCTGCTATATACGTACATATGTGCAATGCACTACTGCATACTGCAGACAGTTTACTTCTTAAGAGTGTGTGTGTGTAGGTAGAAGTAGGAGTGAAAAGAATCTCGATTAGATGAATTTCATGGCCGTGTTATAATTTGTAATGTGAAACATGGTTGAACGTGAACGCGGTTCAGTTCCACATGGTAACTTTTATTGCTTGTCTGTAGGTATGTATTACCTGTAGTTAGACGTCGGTCCCGACAGCTACCCGCTACAGCTTCCTTCTCTCATGATGCTCTGGCTATAAGTGCCAACGTCAACCTTCCAAGTCAAGTGAAGTCAACATGACCGCGACCAAGACCCAGACCAGCCTCCCATCCTCTCAAAAACTGTACTAACTGTACTCAGACAGAGCCACTACACTGTGTGTCTGTCTGTCTGTCTGTCCGTTCCCTTACTTTAGTCTCCATTTCAATCCCTTCTCGAGCTACTTACGATTAGTGTCTCCATCAGGACGGGCCGATTGTGTACAATTGTGTAAGGCCAAAAGAGAGAGAGAGAGAGAGAGAGAGAGAGAGAGAGAGAGTAAAAGCAAGTAAAATATTTGTGAGTGAATTAGGTGATTAGAGAAAAGCAAAGGAAAGACTGGCCTGTATCGTATCGAGCCATATTGAGCCAGCTTTTATCTCTAGCACTCTGCTCTGTACAGAGAAGAGATAGAGAGCCAGAGACAATAATGGATACACAGAGCACCGACCAGGCACCGGAGCTTAGCCCTATCTGGACAATGGCGAGGTGATCTACAAAGTGTGATAGAACACAGGTATATAGGAGCGAGGAGAGTGTAGCCCTGACTGTGTGTGTGTGTGTGTGTGTGTGTGTGTGTGTGTGTGTGTGTGTGTGTGTGTGTGAACGGATGGGGGTAAACCGAAAACCAAAGAAAATCCCGGGAGTCAAGTTAGCCAGTGCGATGCCAGTGGCAGTAGCCAAGAAGACGGATAGTTGAGGTGGAAAGTGGAGTAGAGGAGTTTTCTAGAGCTTTTCCCATGGCTTAGTATTGGTTTAGCTCCCTTTTTATCATATCTGCACACATTCACCCACCAAATACAATTGATAGAAAGAACGCCGAACGACGGGATGGAGGCCAGAGCAGAGTAGAGCCAAAGAGAGAGCCAGAGAGAGAGAGAGAGAGAGAGAAATAAAGGGAAAAAAAGAGAGAAGGGAAGGAGGCCGTGTGTAAAGCCTGGCTGACGATTATTATTGTAAATCCTTTTTTGAAACAATGTAGATTGAATTTGGGAAGTGGATTTAAGTGAGAGTGTGTAACATTTGCTGAGTTACATGTCGTTAGTGGATATGATCCGGCTTGGGATGTAAGGTAGGGAGGGAGCTACATATACTTGTATAATTATAGCTCTATCTCCGGCTCCGGCTCCTGTCCTCTCTCTGTGTGTGTAGAACTGTAGAGAGCTACAGAGACTACAGAGGCGGCTGGATTGTCTGTGCGGAGAAAAGCAATTGTGTGGCTGAACTGGAGACTGTAGGATGGAGAGTGGGGAGTATAAAGGGAGAAGGAGGGGGCCGAGTGGGGCCGAGGGAGGATTCGGATCGCTCTCGCTCTCGTCCTCGTCTTCGTCGCCGTTGTAGTTCTCTCGTTGTCGCTGTGGTTGTGGACGAGAACGTAAAGTCGGTCGGTCGGTTGGTTTTCGGATCGATCGGTTCGACTGACTTCCGCTCTGCTCAGCACTCTTCCCTTTTTGCCTCCTTCTCCTTTATCCACACCAGCCACACACTACTCGTACTCGTACTCCCCGAACTACCTTGGCTTTGGCGTCGAATGGACTTTTCTCTCTCTCTCTCTCCCCGCTCCTGGGTTGAGGGGTAACTCCAATCCACCAAATTGTAAGTTACGCAGGATAGTACACTACATAGGTATGTATATGCATACATACATCTGCAGACAGCCTCTAGCCGTAAGCGAGAGTATAGTGAGAGCCACTCTGGAGGATCTCATCTCTAAGGATGGTAGATATACTTTAAAATAACCGAGAAGTGCCGGGGGCCCCTCAAATATGACGTTGGAGAATAGAATATAGGATATTTTACACTTTTTAAAAAGAGTGAGTTCAACGTTTGGACTTTTTGAAAAAGAGTGATTTCAAGTTTTGGACTTTTTAAAAAGAGTGATTTCAAGTTTTGCTCTTTTTGAGAAAGCTTATACTAATAAGCTAATTTTGACACTTTTTTGAAAAGCTAGAATCGTGTGGTGCAATTTTTGAAAAGTTCAGTGTAATGTTTTTTGCACTTTTTCGTAGGGCTAGTATCAAGTTTTGACTTTTAAAAACATCATTTCCACTTTTGCCTGTTTTTAAAGCTGTGATTCAAAGACGTCATATTAGAGAGGCCCCTGGGAAGTTTGAGTTTGATTCGAGTTTGAGTTGGGAGGCGCCCCTCAACCACGACATGAACAAGGAAACCCGGGTTTCCCTCCCGCTCCGCTCCCAACCAAGAAGGCGTCCTCATCGTCCACGAAGTCGTAGCCGTCGCCGTCTCCCGTCTCCTTTCTCTCTCGGAGTGTTCGTTCAGTTTCGACGCCGAAGTGAAGGGACGGAGCGACTGAAGGAAAACCAAACCATATCAGAAGGAATAGGAAAACCAAGTAGTTCTCAAGTTCTCGACTCTCTGGTCTCTGAGTACAGACAATACAAATATACACAAATACAGCATTGAACCCCCCACACACATACACACACTTACACCATCGCCTCAGCATCATACCCGGACCAACCAGAAGCCTATCTGCCTATACCTCCCTACATACATACAGTGTCGAGCAGCACACATAAAGAGGAGCGAGAGAGCGCCGACCACCACGAGTTTCCCTTCAGTTGTGCCAGGATGACTGACGTGACTGAATCTGTCTCTCTTAATTTTGGAATCACACGTGTTTTAAGTGTTGACGAGAAAGGATCATCATCACCAGACGTTCCACTCATTAACTCCGACTCTCTCCTGTCACGGAAATCAGTGCTCCAACAATAATAAATACGAGTGTGTGAGTCTCCCAATCCCAAAAAAGACACAGACTTTGAATATTTTTTTCTTCGTCAAATTGTATTTTATTTTCTATATAAAACTGTACACAGCTAATAAGTCACGGTCCTTCTCCGTCCTACATAATAGAATCGTCAATTTAAATTCTAATTTACGCTCCAGCCTCCCTTTCACTTTGGCAACTTTAATGAGAAAAGTTGCAAGAAAATAAATTATCCTTCCTTGAGTGGAGTTGAGTTGAGAGGGGCAAGTTTTACAAATTATTATTTATTACACACCACGGTTGTCGGTCAACGGTCTCGGTTTCTCGGTCTCGACAAGCCCTTCACAACTATAATAATTACTATACGGAGTTGAACTGGGATTCTATTAGCCACCAATGAGGGTGGGGGGAAGGTCGTGTGTTGTTTGATTGGTCGGTCACTCAGTACAATGTGGAACTCTGTGATGGTCACGACTAATTTAATCCCTACTGATAAAGTTTCTATCCGGAATCGGATCGGAGGAATCAGGAATCATCATTACACTAGTTCTTCTACTACTACTATTGCCGTTGAGTCTGTCCGAAGCTGAGTGAACTGTCAGGACAGCTGACAGCTGATCCCCACCACTATCCTATAGCTATGCCTGACAGACGAAGATTCCCAACATCATCATCGAGTTTATTTAGTTCAGTCCTCCTGCTCATTTTCATCCTTCTTCACGTCACCTCATCCATAAATGCCTTTGTGCTGGAGGGCTCCGACTCATCCTACACGAAATTCCGAAAGTGGAAAGCGGGTCTTAATTCAACGCTCCTCCTCGAGTTCCACACGGGACAGCCGGACGGTCTCCTTCTCTACACGGACGATAGTGGTCATGATGATTTCTTTGAACTCAAGTTAGTCGAGGGGGCTCTGAGGCTCCGGTATAATCTGGGTGATGGGACGCAGATGATGACGGTGGGGAGACATTTGAATGATGGACTTTGGCATCGAGCAGAGATCCGTCGAAGTGGCAGTGAAACGAGTCTCACCGTCGATGGTTTTGTGACGCAATTTCGAGTGTCAAAGGGTCGTGACTTGACTTTTGGGACTTTGTCGGGGAATTCACCTGTGTATGTGGGAGGGCTACCCTCATGGTATAACAATCGTTTGGCTTCACTATCTCTCCCATCCGTGGCATTTGAGCCAAGATTTCGTGGAGCCATTCGAAATGTGGTTTATGCATCTGATGACTCGGAGGTTCCAAAGCCCCAAGACATCGTCGAGTCCAAAGTAAGTTTTCATTTACGACCCTACATCCATACATACATATACATGTACAGACGTAGTTTCCTACATACGGACAATTTTTTTAAGACAAAGTAAGAAACTTTGACAGGATTTAATCTACTTTATTTTTTTTTCTTGTTTCCCTTTCATACTTTCATAATTTTTTAATTTTCTAACTCATGCAAGCATACATTATGTCAATTGTGAGCTCATGCCTTAGTTAGTATTTACATATGTCTATACAGTCAGAAGTACCTAGGTTGGTAGTATAGGCATAGCTATAGGCATGCCTATACCTATAGATACTTTACTTTAACCGCCTTTCCTTTCAGCGAAGGATTCAATTCCTATAATGCCTGGCTGCTGCCGACGATCATGCGATGCCGTAACTGTTGTTTCACTTTTAGTTTTATTAAAGTTTGTCTTTGTGACTTTTTCCCGTTTTTTTTTCTTCTTCTGCTTTTTCTTTTCCTTTTGACGGTGCCCCACTACTGTTACTGTTAGTTATACTAGGTCTATAGTTGTTGATGTTTCAACGAGAGTACTCTAGGGAAATTATTTATAGCTAAAGGACAATTTTGTCATCCAATTTATTTATGCTAAAATTCTGACTTTGACTTTTCGCTCCTCATAACTACTGGTGTAAGTGTGGGGCATAAGTACAAACTAAATACAAAAGTGCCAATTATAGCTGCACTAGAACGACACGGTCTGTATGTATATGTACGTAGGTACGGCGGCTGCACAATTAAATAGCAAATACCAATATCCGCACCAGTAGCACAGAAAAGAGAAAAGAGAATAGAATTGTCAGTCTTTTTCACGGATATGCAAAATTATTCTCATTCCATGCTCACTCTATCTTCCACGTCATCCACGTCCCTTTGTTTATACTCGGAAGGAATGGGTGCATGCATTGGTGTCTTCTCGCTGATGACACTTTTGTCTTGTCGTTTTGTCTTCACCGAGAATAGAGATGTGCTTATATGTATGGCTTCTGTGTGCTCCATCCGCTGGTGGAAACAAACATTGCATTGTGTACTCTGTCGCAATCGCCAAATTGAAAGAGCACGCGTATAGTTCAAGCTACGGTTACAGCAATGACTGACGATGAGTGTGTTGTTCTTGAGTATCTGTATGTGAAAAGGAGTTAAGACGGTAAACTAGCTACGTGTCGTGGGCGAAGAAGCATTGTGAAGTAAGTCCAGCGTTCCCTTAATGGCATTTTGATGCAAGTACAAACAATCAACTAATTTTACCTCGAATTAGTAATTAAAGTGTTAGTATCACTTGGTATTTGCAAATTTCAAAAGTATTAAACCCGGTATTCGCAATTTTAAAAAGGTAGTAAAACTGATATTTGCACTTTTCAAAAATACTAAAACTTGCACTTACGCTTTTTCAAAAGTAGTAAAACTATTAGTTGCCCTTTTCAAAAGTAGTAAAACTGCTATTTGGACTTTTAAAAATGTAGTAAAAGTAGTATTTAACCTTTTCAAAAGTAGTAAAACTGGTATTTGCCCTTTTCAATAGTAGCAAAACTGTTAGTTACCCTTTCCAAAAAGAAGTAAAACTGCTATTTGCACTTTTCAAAAAGTAGTAAAACTGGTATTTTTGCTTTTCAAAAGTAGTAAAACTGCCATTTGCCCTTTTCAAAAAGTAGTAAAACTGGTATTTGCGCTTTTCAAAAGTAGTAAAAGTAGTAAAATGGGCATTTGAACTTCTAAAAAAGTTTCAAAACTGGTATTACCACCTTTACAAAAGTAGTAAATCTGGTATCTACCCTTTTCAAAAGTGTGTAAAACTGAAATTGATCCTTTTTATAAACAAATATGCAAAAAAATTGATTATTGGAACTTACATCAAAATGACTGTATAAGTAATCCCTGGATTTGCTTCACTCTATTATTAAGTAGGGATCGAACTTACGTCTCAAAGTCTAAAAGCTTGAATGTTTCTTCACCCACGATCTGTACTATAGTTGTACTACTACATAAGTGTGTCATTTCCAATTTTTTGTCCGTCAACTTGTACGACCAGATGTATTTAGATGTTTAGAAAAGAGGATAACGGGAATGAGAGCTGAGTTGTAGGAATAGTAATGTATTAATTACTCTTCGTCACTTCCATGTCTTGAGACATATTTCTCCTTATCTCATCTTGCTTTTCAATCACAGTCCTGTCAACTTTTCCCCTCGACTCTATAAATCACAGCCGAAGAGTTGAATCTAATATTATGTTCAACTTTTCTTCAGTTTCCGTCTTCAGGGTTAAATAATTGTCATGTTAAAAAAAAGTTTTCCTCGTAAAGGCAACGGCAGGCAGGCGGGCAGGCAGGGAGGCAAGTCAAAGAGGAAGGAGAGAGTGTGAACGAGAGAGAGAGAAAAAAAAAGATAGAGGCTGGATCACTGCATGTTCAAGCATGGAAGTATGGTCATGGCCATGGTACCTATGTATATATGTATGTATGTAACCCTCATTTCATTTAGTATGTATCTATATACCGATGCACCTTATATAAGCCTATAAGTTACTTCACAGTATTTATATATATATATCTAACTACCTACCACCTTTTTTGTATCGTATAATAATGCAGTATCGCGTTGCACATGGAAACTTGAGAAAAAGAAGGAGGCAAGAAGAAGAAAAAAAAACTTTTCGCATTTTTTTTTGTCGTGTTAGATAGTTTGTAGTTTTATTATAAAAACGAGATCCTCACGTTTCCAGTTTTCCCAGTTACGCTTGAGCTAGATGTGGTTTAGCAATTTTCGACGGACTGAAATGCCGATAGAATTGAAATGGGAGAGAGGCTTGAATTAAAGTGAACAATATGTGCTTTATCCGTAGTTCATGTCATACATTTCTACATGTGATGACGGGCGTCGGGATTTGAGAATGGTTCCCCCCTAAAGTGCTTCTTCCCAGCTACAGCTCCGGGTTTCTGGTTTTTCAACCCAAAACTGTGTACCTTATGTAGCTAAATGATATTGATGTATCAGTAAGGTCCGTTGTCCGTAGTTTTGGGCTTTCCTAAGTAAAAAGTAGACAAAGTAGGCACTCGCAGAAAAATGGGGAAAAAAGTAGAAAAAGAAAAAGCATTTCACTATTCACATGTCCGTCCAATGAAAAATAATATTATTAGAGATGAAAAGGTATTTATTTGAAGGGATGATTTCTCACATGGCATCGCCATCCTTGTAACCACGAACGAACGAACGCTGCTGCGGCGGGGAAATCTCTGCACGTTTCCATTTTTGTCAGAACAGAGCCAACCAAGCCAAGCCATGGGAAGCATTCATTCTTTTGACCGTGTGCCGTGACGTGCGTCTTTGGTCAGCAGTTCGTAAAGTTCGGTCGATTTCATCGGTAATCGGCTAACTTGCATTGTGTCATTGTGATTGTACCCAGACTCAGTCAGTAGAATTCTTTTTATTATTATTTCGGACTGACTGGCTTTTTATTTGGAACATTCGGCATTCCACATTTCCCCTGAATTCTTGTATAATTCCTATATTACGTCAACTGACCGACCATCTATTATTTTGTGGTCAAAACTCAATTCCCCCCCCCCCCAGATTTTTCTTGAATGTTAAATTTTTAAGTGGAAGGACCGTGTGTTTGTGTTTGTGTCTGTGTGAAAGCTGAGGGAGTAGTACCTACCTAGTAGTACTTTTGTCTGCCTTCTGACATGCCCGTAAAAAGCTGTAAAGAAATTTGATCCGTCTTTGACTCTTATTTTTTTTATCGCTCCCTTTTCCCCCTTCCTTCATCCTTTACGACGTATGCAGAGTCAATCCTAGTGAGCGTCTTTGGAGCCTCCCTGATATCAAATAGATTCTAACCTGTCATTCAATTTAATGTAGTCGAAGGAACGGGAGAGAGAGAGAGAGACAGAACCGGGAGGGACATATCTGTGTAGAATGTTGGAAGTTGAATATGTGGAAGAAGGATTTTTTTTTCTGCTGACGTATTGGTTTTTACTTTTCTCGAGTCAATGCCAAAAAAAAGAGGAGAAAAAAAAAGAAGCTCGCATATCGATACTGATATTGTCGCGGGAACACTCTCGGTGATTTGCTTCTTTTCGTCGAAGAATGCATATTATCTATCGCTCTATACAGACTAGGTTTTGGTTTTGCATTTTTGCTTTTGCTTCTGCTTTTGCTTTTTCTGTTGGGACGTAGACGTAAGCTACTTCATACTTGAAAGAAGGTTGAATCCCAACCGTACATTATCTGTGAAGCTACCTACCTACATATTGATGGAACCTAATACTAATGTATATAATTTGAGACAGCGGGTTTTTCTCGGTTAGTTTCGGAGCTGTTAGTAGTAGTATTAGTATTTTTTTGGTGGATACAAAGGTGTATCGTACATAGGATGGAAGTTTTGCTGTTTTTGCTCTTCTCGAGAGAGAAGTCGAGGAGGAGTTTTTTGGATGAGATGGGAGAAGTCGAGATGTCGATTGAATGGGAAGCTAAGTGGTAGTAGTTATGTTGTGTGTGTGTGTGTGTGTGTCTGTAGTTGGGTGTTCTTCGGTTGAGTTGTTGAACACACCAAAGTTGTAGCTTATTTTGTAGCCAAACTTGTACATAGATAGCAGTTTGATAGTTTTGTGTGTGTAGAAATAGTAGCAGTAGTAGTGGTGGTGGGAGTATGGCGGTCCTTCGATGAGGTCAGACTGACTGCGTTGGCTCTGGTTCTGGCTCTGGCTCTGGTACCGGTCCTGGCCCCGGTCTATAGTGATGGTAGTTAGAATAATAAGAGAAAAAGAGGCTGGTGATAAGTATGAAAGTGAAATCGCCACGAGTCACGCTATGATGGATTTTAAAACTTGAACTTTGTTCTTGTCTCGATGGGTGGCCGCTCCATTATTACCTTGTTATGTAGTTTTCTTGTTGTCTGTGTATGGGTAGTAGCTTGGTGGTGGTGGTGGTGGTTGCGGCCATTCATTATTTACTGCCAGGACGGTGTAGGCATCCCGACTGTCTATCTGATTTTCCGAATATGCAGAAGGGAAGGGACCCACCAGTTAACCTTTTCGAAACGATAATATACTAATAGGTACCTACTCAACTTAACATCAGTTAATGGTTAGAAATGGCACTTTATAGTTTGGATTTGGAATGTTTCTGAAAAGGCTAATTTCTTGTTTTGACCTTTTTTATAAAAGTTAGTTGCTGGCTTTTACACTTTCTAAAACGCTAATTTCTTGTTTTGACCTTCTTTAAAAAAGTTAGTTACTGGTTTTTACCCTTTCTAAAATGCTTATTCCTTGTTTTGACCTTCTTTAAAAAAGTTAGTTACTGGTTTTTACCCTTTCTAAAATGCTAATCCCTTGTTTTGTTCTTTTTAAAAAAGTTAGTTACTGGTTTTTACCCTTTCTAAAACGTTAATTCCTTGTTTTGACCTTTTTAAAAAATGTTAGTTGCTGGCTTTTACCCTTTCTAAAATGCTGATTCCTTTTTTGACCTTTTTTAAAAACGTAAATTTCTTGCTTTTGGACGTTTTCAAAAACTTTAAAATGTCTTGTTTTGATGTTTTTTTAAAAAAAGTGTTGGCTACTATAGTTTTGACTTTTGTGAAAACCATAATTTCCTGAAATTCCTCTTTTGACCTTTTTGAACACGCTAATTTGTAGTTTTGACCGTTTTCAAAAGTGTTTATTAGTACTTTTCTCCTTTTTGGAAAATGTTTATTGTAGAATAAACACCGCAAAGCATTCTTTCCACGGTCGATGGCTACGCTGTCCCAAATAGGTTAAAGGAGTGTTGGTCGGTCTTCGGTATTATACAAATACTGTGAGTTGTGTCTGTCGAGTGTAGTTTGGTTTCGGTAGCTCTAGTGAGAGTGAGATAAAAGCCCGGGAACTCTCTCTCTCTCTCTCTCTCTCTGGCGCTTCCCTTTCTCTCGTTTTCCCTTGTCTACTCGGAGACCTACTATTATAAATTTATAAGGGCGACAATAAAGCGTGTATAACCATCCCAATGTAAAATCTAAGGGAAACAAAATTCAATTATATTAACTAACATAAATTCTCTTTTTTGATGATTAATTAGGGCTTGGTTTCGGGACCCGGAGAGGCGTGTGAGCGTCACGATCCGTGTCAGCATGGCGGCTTTTGTATTTCAACTGACTCGGGTCCTGTTTGTGACTGCAAACATATTGACTTCGAGGGAGCCTTCTGTGAAAGAGGTAAGTGCGAAAGGGAAATCTAAAGTCAAGTCGAGTCACCATACCATAATGTCTCTAGTACACAATTCAATATAATGTTGTTATATTTCTGATTTAGATTCTTCGGCTAGAATTCATATTTTCATATGTACATACAGTGGGTATTTATGTATGTATCAAATGTCTTGTACATTGAGTTCAGTGGGGGATTCATATTTCAACGTAGAAATAAATAAGTATGTTCGAGTCCTGGCTTCAAATGTATTGGGGAAGTTGGTGTGGGAAGGAGGTATATGGGGGTAGCGTCGGGGAAGAAGTATTGTGATTTGTAATGCAAGCGCTCACTTAATTTCATTTTGTTCTAACTAGTAAGTAGCCACAATCCGCCTTTTACTAATTGTTGCAAGGTTTTTTTTTTAAAAAAATGGTCCTTTTCAGTTTCGAAAAAAAGATAGCTGAACTGGTATTTGCACTTTTTATAGAATACCAGCAATGCTATTTACGTTTTAAAAAATGTGTTAAAACAAGGTATTAATTCTTTGTTAGAACTAGAAAACACGGTATTTAGACTTTCAAAACTAGTAAAGCTGATATTTTTCTTTTCATTGTAGTGAAACTAGTATTTGTACTTTTTATAAAATAGGGTAACTAGGCCTTTTTTTGAATGTGTAACAAAGGGAATTTTCACCTTTTCGAAAAGAGCAAACATAGTATTTACACCGTTTCGAAAAGAGCAAACATAGTATTTACACCTTTTCGAAAAGAGCAAACATAGTATTTACACCTTTTCGAAAAGAGCAAACATAGTATTTACACCTTTTCGAAAAGAGCAGACATAGTATTTCCACCTTTTCGAAAAGAGCAAACATAGTATTTACACCTTTTCGAAAACAGCAAACACGGTATTTACACTTTTCACTAGTACAACTGTTACAGTAGTTAGACTGGTACTGGCACTTTCTCAAAAAGTAAAATATTGCTATTTACACTTTCTTTAAAATCTCCAAAAGCAGTATTTACACTTTTTACAAACAAATAGATAAAAAGTTGATTGTTAGGACATCTGTTAAAATGGCATTAATAAGACACTGGACTTACGTCACAATGCTTCTTCGCAGACGGTATGGAGTATAAGTGTGCTGTATGTACTTTGCACTACCTACATAATATAAATCCTGGCTTTCCGTCCAACTCTACGTTCTGTGCTTCTGGTGGGTCTTTTACACACTCAATAATTCCTATCTCGAAAATTCTAATAAATTCTCAACTTCTCATAAAAGACGCCCAACTCCCGGGACCGATTCCACACTTATCTGTTCACGAGAGTTGTCTAGTCCTAGATATTATGTGAGCGGTTGAAGAGGTGTGTGTGTACAATCTACAGTTACAATAGAAGGTCGTTCGTCGTTCCTACTTCGTATCACATTCGAATTGAATTACCTTTTTGTCATTTTGTCTTCTCTGTCTATAGACACGTGTACATATGTATATTTAGATTGCTTATGGAATCCCTACCTACAATACAATATACTTACATGTAGCTTCCAAAACATTACTTATCCTCCAGTGTTTACTTTTAGCCGTCGTTCAAATCAAATAAAAATCTTTTTTATCTCTCCAGCCTTGTTTGGCAGTCTTAGTCCTATTTCAACACTGTCACCACTGACTGTGCCATCGACATCCTGGACCGCCCATACTCGTCCACGTTAAATCGTTCCTATAAATATTGCTGGTTATGTAAAACAGTAGTGAGGACAAATTATGTTTGCGCCTACCCAAAGCCTTTCCTTTTTTTTTATTTGAATTTTCATTCTTTAGAAAACTAATAGTGTTATGTCAATAGACTTTAGATCAATCATCAAATCATATTGTCAGTGTCATTCTATCCCAACTCATTTTTCTCCTGAATACTAAATCACATGGGTTTGTATAGGACTGGTATTTAGAAAGACCCTGGGAGAAAGAATAAGTGATAGGGACATTGTGTCAAATTTAATTTTGCATTGCGTAGACAGTAGACAGGCCCATTTGATGGATCCGCTTAGAAAAATTGGTCAAAAAAAGAAGGGAGAAAACGAAAGCCGAAATGAGTTTCTTTTTTTTTCGCGAAAATCCACAATGGACTGTGCGTGGGTTTCGCTGGTGTAATTGTGTGTTCTGGATGAAGCAAGGTTTACGTATATTTGAACTGGCAGTAATTGATGTTTTGAAGAAATGGAAAATCCGCTTCCGCTAATTTGCCTTGCCGTTTGCCCACCCACTTACGATTATTATTATTTGATTGGCTTGGCTTGGCTTGACTTGTTCTCTCTCTCTCTCTCTCTCTCTCTCGAGCGCTGCTTCTTTGTTTGGTTTTGATGGACATTGGAACAAGGAGAGGTGGGCTTTCTGGGTACATGTACAGTCGTCGGTCGGGGAGTGTAATGGAAAATCCGTCACAGAGTTCTCGACGCAATGTAAATAAATAATCATATGACGACACCTTGAGTACACACACGCTATGTAGTCCCTTGTTCATAGCTGTTTCACTGTCACCGAACAGATAGCGATAGATACAGGTAGTAATTGTCAGTGTGCCGTGTAATCTATTGCTAAACTGAAATCTACAAAGCCCTTATATCTCCCTGTATGCCAGCACCAGTAGATTGAAGTTATGTAGGTATGTAGGTAAGCCTGTATAGAGTCAAACTTCCTTCCGTCCGGAGCCCTGCAATTATAACGTCACCGAATTTCGACGGGTTGGGAAGTTATTATAAAAGTCGGCATAATAGAATGTGAACATTTTGAAAAGGTGTAAAAACAAAAACAGTAAATTAGCTTTTTTCAAAAGTGCAAATCAGCATCTTATAACATTTTGAAAAGGTGTAAAAGAGTAAAATTAGCCTTTTTTAAAAGTGCAGATTAGGATTTGAACATTTTGAAATGGTGCAAATCAATAAATCGGTCTTTTTTTAAAGTGTAAATGGATAGTTTGAACATTTTGGAAAGGTGTAAAAAGGTAAACTGACCTTTTTAAAAAGTGTAATTGATTAGTTTGAACATTTTGGAAAGGTCTAACAAGGTAAATTGGCCTTTTTAAAAAGTGTAATTGAATAGTTTTAACATTTTGGAAAGGTCTAAAACAGTAAATTAAGTAGTCTTTTTCAGAAGTGTAAATCAATAACTTGAACATTTTGGGAAGGTGTAAAATAGTCAAGTAGCCTTTTCGAAAGTGCAAATCAGCATTTGAACATTTCAAAAAGGTGCAAATCAATAAATAGGCCTTTTTCAAAAGTGTAAATGAATACACTGAACATTTTGGAAAGGTGTAAAACTGTCAATTAGCCTTTTACAAGAGTTCAAATCAGCATATGAACATTTTGAGAGGGTGCAAATCAGTAAATTGGTCTTTTTCAAAAGAGCATATCATGATCTGACCATTTTGAAAAAGAGCAAAGCATAGGCATTGATGCTTCTTCAAAAATTACCTTTATACAACCATGATAGATGGAAAGCCCCTGACTAGACTAGACCCACTGCTCCCAGTATACCCATGGCAAAGAACATAACACGAACAAGGGAAGAAAGTGAATGGTAACACACGGAGAACAGAAGAACAAACCAATTCCAGAGCGTCGTTCATTCTCCCAAGTTCACGTAATATGTCTGTTGTGATACCTATTAAAGACAGGGAATACGCTTCCCACTTCCCACCCGATATAGCCTGTCCGTGTAGTGGGGAAGGTGTCCTAATGCTCTAGAGCAGCCCATGCATGTACAGCTACAGTTAAGATATGCTGAGCTGAGACATTGCCGTTGTCATTGAAGCCGCGTGTTGACAGTGCAATGGAATTACGTTGTCCTCAGAGATCTATTATTGAAAGCTCGACTACTTTGACGACGAGAATGACTCCAGACTTTCTCTTCCAGTGTACAAATTTAGGAATATCCTAAACATGAGAGTGTACACCCCAGTCCCTCGCGTCCACACGTATCTCGTCGGCAAAGAAGCATTGTGGCGGAGGACCAGTCAATATTTAAAAGCATTGTGATGAAAGTCCAACGTCTCCTTAATCTCATTGTGGTGAAAATCCCAACAATCAGCTTTTTTCTTGTGTTTACAAAACGTGTGTATTAATTATACCAATTTTATACATTTTACAAAAATATTATGTGTTTTACACTTCAAAAATAGCAAAAAATATATCTACACTTTTTTAAAAGTGGTAAAAATAGCATTTACACTTCAAAAGTAGAAAAAATGGTGTCTACACTTTTTCAAAAGTAATAAAAGTGGTATTTACACTTTCCAAAAGTAGTAAAACTGGTAACCACACTTTTCAAAAACAGTATAATTACCATTTACACTACTTTAAAAACAGCAAAACTGGTAATTATACATTTTTAAAATAGAAAAACTGCCACTCCCGCTACTTCAAAAACCGTAAAACTGTCACTTGCACTACTTTAAAAACAGTAAAACTGGTAAATACACTTTTCAAAAATAGCAAAACAGGCACTTTCACTCTTTCAAAAATAGGAAACTGGCATTTGTACTTTTTCAAAAACGTGTAAAAAAGATAATTACACCTTTTATAAACGGAGGTAAAAAGCTGATTGCTGAACCTTTTTTTGTCTTCTTGGGAGTCTAAAAAGGCTGTCAAGAGACGCTGGACGCTTCCGCCCCAATGCTCCTTCACCGACGCTCTGTCGCTTGGGAAAATGTTTTTAAAGTCACCAGTTCCCTGAACCACTGTTAGACTCCGTTCAATTTCACAGTAATGCCATTGTCATTGTATAGCTTGTGTAGTGGATTTGGAAATGGAATGGTAATAGGGACGAGAGCCCATAGCACCTACGCTATCCCGGATAATTTTTACTCAGATATTTATTCAGGAGTATCGGTATTCCGAACAGAAGTGGATTCTAATGCCTCGTCGAGACATACATAATAAGAAGCCATGCATGTCTTGATGAATCAGTTGTTCCGTATTGATACTGTAGTGTGTGTAATCATATACGTATAAGTATACTCACACACCCCACTGTCAAGGTACTCGGAGGATTTTCATTTTCCTCGTTCGTAGTCAGGAATGAAGTGAACATTTCAGCATTTCAGTACTTCAGCATTGCTTCCACTATTTTGCTATAATACGGTGTACCTTCGGATTCGGGAATTCGGACGGAACTTAACAGAATAGAAGAGAAGAGATAGCTACACTCCCTCCCCACAACACCGTTCGCTCATTTGGAATTCATGCATGGAACTAGTAACTCACGTCCGCCTAGTCTAGCACGAGCAGACTAGTTGTACACGTACAAGCCAGGAAGGTTTACACGACATTTTGTCAACGGAGCTCAGCTCACTCGGTGCATACTGAAATTAGGTACCTACACACAAACAAAGCAGGGAGGCAGGCATGCATGTAGAGAGAAACGCAGAGAAAATACAGAGACGGGCAAAAAAAAATAGCGCTCTGAGACACACGAAGCAGGGGAGAGAAAAAAAAAGGAAGAGAAAAATCTTTTGTTTCCATAAATGTGTCTGTAATAAGATTCAGGGACTCAAGAGTTGATTTATGTTGACGTTTCCGCGTTCACGTCAAGAATCCACGTCCTCATCCTTAGTCAGTTCATCTTGTCATGTTATGTAAGTAGATTTGCATGTAGGAAGTTGATCGTTGGTAGTTCGTAGTTGGTAGTTGGACTCTACGTATGCCATAAGGAGTCTATCAGTGACTGTGACTGCTGGAGGAAGTCAAATTATATACATACACGGAAGAACTTTCTATGTACTCTATAGTCTATAGCTATATAGCTCCATCTATAATAGTACAAGAAAAGATTTAACCTTTTCGAAACGGTAATACATATATTTAGTTTTGAACGTTTTGAAAATCGTGATTTCTAGTTTTCTTATCTTTTGAAAGTTTAATTTGCTAGTTTTGACTCTTTTAAAAAAGTGTTATTTACTAGTTTTGACCTTTTTGAAAAAGTGTTATTTACTAGTTTTGGCAGTTTTGAAAAAGTGTTATTTACTAGTTTTGACCGTTTTGAAAAAGTGTTATTTACTAGTTTTGACCGTTTTGAAAAGTGCCATTTCCTAGTGTTGACCCTTTTTAAAGAGCACATTAATAGAGCTACATACAAACTTTTGTAAAGAATTTCTTCCGTGGTTCCCCAGCTCCGAATAGGTTAAAGGCCCGGGATCGTAGCGCTTCGTACTGGTAGCTGGTAGCTAATCATTGGTGAATATCATCTGTCAAAAAGTTTATTATTATTGCTCGCTCTTCATTTCAGGGGGGGAGTATGTGTGTACATAGCATAGGCCGTAGGTAGACTCAGGAGCCCCAACAATAGGTTGTTTTTGTAATTTAGACTTTGACTTTGAGCTCTGAGAGCGCTGATATTTATTCCATGAGTCGGCCAAGACCAAAACGAAGAGAAGCGAAGGAAGACTAGCTCTTGCCAAGAAGCTATAAAAAATGAAGTCGAGGCGGGAAGACCAACAATTTGACAACATCATCTTTTCTCTCGTATTTTTATTATTCCTTTTTTTTCTCCATCATTCTGTCACTGGCTGGTAGTATGCTGCTCGTTGTTCCTTTGTGTCTGAGCATTAGCGTTCCGTTTTCCATGAATTTGTATGAACTTGGAGTGAGTAGAGTGAGCTTCCTCAAACGCAATGCCAGCCCGTTTGAAAAATAGTAGGGGAAAAAAATTCCCTTTTACCCTGTCTGTTTTAGCATTACATCTACATGACTTGACACTCTACATAGGTACGGCAGGTTGGCAGAGATATCACTGTGATGTCTGTTTGTTTGTGTGTGTGTGTGTGTGTGAGTGTGTGTGCCCGTGTGTCTATGTGTCTGTTTGTGTGTAATTCCGAAGAGCCCCGTGGAAAATCCATGGGCATGAATCAAGGTATCTCGGTTACTCTACTTACTTATTTCCCGGCTCCAAAGGCATCTGTCTACGGAAAGACTGAGATAGCATGACATGACAGCATCATCTCTCCCTTCTCTCTCTCTCTCCTTTATTCAATACAGTTCAACTAGCAAAAAGGGGGAATCTTATGTATTTCAAATGTCTTGAGTCGAACAGCCTTCATTTCTTTTTCACTGGAGAACAAAGTGAAATAAAAATGAAAATGACATTGTAGAGCTTAAGATAAAAGCATGTTAGTATACCTATACACACACTCCAGCATCTACATTCTACATTCAGTGGCGGCTATTCTATCCTTCTTCTTTGTACTGCTACTATGTACATAGTACAAAGGAGGTACATAGTGTAGCTGATGGTATGAACTATGAACGGAGACAAAATAGATGAAGATGTGTAGGAAATTTACTTTCAGTCTGGGATAATTCTCTTTTTCTCTTTTTCCTTTTTCTTTTCTCCGGCCTCAGCTTATTCTCGGTAGTTCTTCAGGTCTTGAGAGTCCCTTCTCCATGTTTGTGTATTTAATGTTCAAAAGGTTTAAAACGGGGAAAAATTGATTGAGCTCCCAGTCGGTCGGTCTGTTCTGTGTGTGTATGGGTACCTAGGTACATATGTATAGGTATGTATATTTTATGTTATGTTATGTAGACGATTGGTCTTTGGGTGTGTAAGTGTAGTGCCCGATGCGATGCTTCCGATGCGATGCGATGCAATGGGGGAAAAGGTAGAATTGCGAGATGCTCACCAGAGAAGGAGAAGTTGGAGCTAAACGTTTATCTTTATTGCTGATGCCAAACGCTAAATGTACACCATTTTCTTCGAACGGCAAATTTCTTCCAGCTTCCGTTTCCTCTTTCTGGTTAATGTTGTCTATACAGATGAAGTTCTGAAATGTACACACACACACACACGCCTTCTTTCGTGGGGGCTGAGTGCTGGGCTACACCATATCATTAACATGCGTTAATGACAGGTTACATCCAGCCTAGTGGTACTACATACGTACATAAATGGCACGAGAACGAGAGAGAGAGAGAAAGAGAGAGAGAGGGCAGAGGGGCTGATGAGATTGTTAAAAATAATTTGTAGGAAGGAAGAGCATCCTTGATAAAAATTTTCTTTTTCCATGAAAAATGACTATTTACTTTGTACATACCGTAAGACAGCGACAGCTGAAGCACGGAGGGAAGGGCTATACGTATATACTGCATCCTTAAATGTTGAATTGTGCCGCTGCCGATATATTATCGGGTTTTTTTCATTTCTTGTATACTCTGGATTCCCATTTGACTAAAATATTAGTATAAAAGTCAAGAAAATGACTCGTCTTGACGTTCCTCCGTTGACATAAGCTTAACCCTTTAATATTTTTTCTTCACTGGCACTCGCTGAAGTGGTACAACTCTGTCAGAAATGAAAATACAACTAAGGACAGATGTACGTACCGCTGTAGCGTGTGTATGTATATATGTGTGTAGATATAAAATAAATAGAAATAGAAATACACATGTACAGAGGAATCCGTAGGGTTAAAGGGGGGGGGGGGGGTGGGTTGTGGGAAATGGGTTGCCTCCAAAGTTTTTGTTTGACAATTCAAAGATGTGTGGAATTTTAATGGCAAGCTGTCACCTTTTTAGCTTGAGCCTTTCTTTCCTCATTTTATCCATCTGGTCTTTGTTGCCATTCCTTAACCTTACGTTTGCATAACATTTCCCCTCCTCCCGCTTAAAGGTATGAGTTCAAAATACGCCCCATGCTCAAGTCTATGTAGTATAGAGGTATCTGTAGAGGTATAGGGGCATTATAGTAAAATATAATATAATTATATCAACTCTAATTTGAATCTACAATCCACAGCTTACGATCTACAGGGATTCCAAGGCAAGGTACTGTGCACTGCACTGGGCTGAAATACAACATGGAACGATGGTACATTGTGGCTTTGTTGTTGTAGATAGAGTTCCAGAGTATATGCCCAATTTACATTTACACTACGGACTAGTGAGTGAGCTATCTGATGCTCTCTTGTGTTAATGCTGCTGATGGCTTTCGTATAGTTGCTTCCGCGGTGATGGCAGTTAGTTGCCTCACTGACTTTTGTAATGAGTGCTCCGTAAGCTGCAGTAGTAGTGTAATGTAGTGTGTGTACCTTTCCCTCTCGACTTTTGGAGCAGCATCTAGAGTTTGTATATGTGGGGGAAAAAACTAAAATTCTAGGCGGATAAATTATTATCATTATTCAAGTTATCCATGCATAATATTATTATAAAGTTTATTTTGCGCATCTATAATCATAGGACGTAGGATGGCTCGTCTCATTGTGCTGACAAGGCTGTGTGTACACCCACAATAGTAGATAGTAGCCTTCTATTGCCAAGGAAAGTTCTTCTGTATCGGTGCCATTTAGCATTTTGGGATTCCATGCTCTTTTGATTTTCGACTGGGATGGTTCGTTCTAGTTGTAGGTACATACATACATACGTGGAGTACTTTACTACAGCTTTTTGACTCGTTGTCTGTCTGTACTGCCTGCCTCCCTCCCTCGCTTGTTTTCTTACGACTCCTTTTGAAATGAAATAATCAATAGGAGAATAACTGAGTAAGCATACGTGGAGACAGTAGTTACAATTACAAATGGGATGAGCGCATCCTATCCCTCTCCTTGTTGTCTCTCGCTCTTTGCTCTCGCCAGCTCCATGTGGGATGATAGCGTGGGTGAAGAGGAATTGTGGGGAAAGTCCAGTTTCCGCTTAAAACCATTGACGCAAGTCCAACGTTCCTTTGATAGCTTTTTGACGTAGGTCCCAACCAACGACTTTTTACAAGTGTTTTGAAGTATAAATATGACTTAAAAACTTTTCTTTAAATGTGTAAAACTGCTGCTTGCATTTTTCAAAACTAGTAATACTGGTATTAGAACTTTTCAAGAATGTGTAAAACTGCTATTTGTACTTTTCAAAAGTAGAACAAGTGCTATTTGAGCTGCTCAAAAATAGTAAAACTGCTATTTGTGCCTGCCAAAAGTAGTAAAACTGCTACTTGTACCTTTCAAAAATGTGTAAAACTGCTAAATTGAACTTTTTAGAAGCAGTGAAACTGCTATATGCGCTTTTCAAAAATAGTAAAACTGCTACTTGCACATTCTAAAACAAGTGAAACTGGTAAATACACGTTTTAAAAACACTAAAATAGCTATTTACATTTTTTAGAAAACATGTAAAAGTCGTATTTGCACCTCTCCAAAATATGTAGGTATGTAAGTTGATTGTTGGGACGGGACTTGAGTCAAAATGACATAAAGGGGACGCTGGACGGACACCGCAATGCTTCTTCACCCACGCAGTCTGTATTTGGGCCGAGATTCATATCCATAATGTAATATCACTCTTGGAAGTTGAGTTTGTGCTGTTGCCCAGGAGCAGTATAATATTTTGATTTGATTTCACGGTTACTTACTCACATTTAAATGAATGAATATACACGACAGAGAGGTATTCATATTGGTAGTTTGTGAGTCATAATGAGGATGTTGCGCAATAATTACATTTTCTTGGCAAAGTCTATGCATATTATTGTCTACTTTGGATTTACTGTGTACTTACGTCCGTAAGGTACATACACACATTTAGGGGCTGATTGCGCACTGTATATATTATTACTTCATATCAGGATGGTTGCATTAATCGTGGTAAAAGTTTTTCCGACAATGCACAGACCTACTAATAGACTGCCTCTGTACTGCCAAACTTTCATCTCGGAAATTTGCAAAGCGCTACTGCAGAGAAAGGGAAATTTTAGTGAAAGCACCACCGTGTACATAGGTATACAAAAAATTGATAAAGTGTGGGAGACAGCCGATTGTTGATTCGGAAGGGGCTGGAGACTAAGTCCTTATCTTTCCTCATGATTTTTAAGGGGAATGAATAGAGCTTTCCTGAAAGGAATTAAGTAGTCGTTAAGATTAAAAATATTTATGTAGTAGTCAGGATTCCTTTGCCATGACGGAACAAAAGACTCGAAATTACAAGGGAACTCATCGTCAAAGGATAAAGCTATGTAGGTAGGTATACTTATACAGGGATATCAGTACGGATACGGAAGGAGGCACACACTACTACTACTACTACTACTGCCAAAGTATATTCTATCCTTGAACATTTCCCAATCGACTTTTCACAAAGATATTCCTTAAATATCTTGTAGATCCTTGAGGAAAGTCTTGCCCATTCCTGAGCACTCCCGGTATTCTGTATTGACAAGGAGGCTTTGAATAATTCCATGTACACTCACCATAAATAGAGCCGGAATAAGTCAGATTCAGATCCGAGGGAAGCTGAGCTAGGCCGCTGGGCTATGGAGGGCGGAACACCGAAACAGAATCGGTTTTGTAGTAAGTGAAGCCCCCTCAGGAAAAGTTTTCCCTGGAAGACAAGAGAGAGAGAGAGAGTGTGTGTGTGTGTGTGTGTGGCTCTGCGGCGCTTGTCTTCCCATCCCATCCATTTCCTTTTTTTCTTTATCTTTCCTTCAAAAAAATATGTAGATCATGTCGGTGTGTAGATTGTACCGGAGATAGTTTTAGAATCATTGTATATCTCGTAGATCTATCGGTAAAACAATGCTGCTTCATCTCACAGTGTATGAGAACAGACAGATAGGCATATAGCGTGGGTGAAGAAGCATTGTTGGTCAAGTCCACTGGCACCTTAACCTATTCGAAACTGGCAAACCATGAAGTTGTGAACGGTTTATATCCAATACAATTTAACACTTTCAAAAGGTGTAATATTAGAGCTTAACATTTTTGAAAAGGTGGCAAACTAGCAGTACACACTTTCCAAAAGGTGCTAAACTAGAAATTAGCACTTCAAAAAAGTTCTAAACTAGAATTTGGGGCTTTTCAGGTCAAAACTAGAGATCAACAATTTCCTAAAGGTTCTAAACTAGAAATTAGCACTTTCAAAAAGGTCAAAACTAGAAATCAACATTTTCCAAAAGGTGCTCAACTAGAAATTAGCCCTTTCAAAAAGGTTCAAACTAGAAATCAACACTTTCCTAAAGGTTCTAAGCTAGAAATTAGCACTTTCAAAAAGGTCAAAACTAGAAACCAACATTTTCCAAAAGGTGTAAAACTAGAAATGTTGCTGTTTCGAAAAGGTTAACCTAATTCTGACGTGCTGTCCCAGCAATAAACGTTTTACACACATATTTTCAAAAATTGTCACTACTTATACTTTTACACTGAATAATGAATCAAAAAAGCGTAACACTTATATTTACAAATGTGTCAATAAGACTTCAAAAATAGTAAAAACTGGCCTGCTTAGTACAGAATAGCTATAGTGCCATTTGAATGTCTTTCTAAGCAAGAGTAAAAGTATATTGTGTATTTAAATTTTGTGTAAATATAATTATTTGTAAAAAGTTGATTGGAACTTCCGTCAAAATGCCATTAGGGAAACACTGGACCTGCTTCACAATGCTTTCCCTTGTGAACCGGACTTTCCCCACAATGCTTCCTCATCCACGCTATGAGGTTCCGTACATGGACAAAAAAAACCTCATGCTTTTCTTTTCTTTTTGCATTCCCTATCCTTAAAAATAGAGCTACAGATACAAAAAAAAATGGGAGAGTGTGGGACAGGGCTCTCCGTATATTTTTGCTCTGGAGAGCCTTCGTTTGTAGAGAGGGAATGGCGTAACAAACATTTTTCAAACTTTATCGACATTTTTATTATAACGGAACAAGGCTACAACTCCTACCTCCTAGCTGGAACCATTTCATCTACATTTATGTGCTAGAGCACTGCAATAACTTAAGGAGGAAAAGCTTGAGCCTCTGTCTGTAGTTCCTTGCTCCCTATTTGCAACTGAAGGAGTTTTGGCCGTAACTGAAATTGAAGACGTTGGACTTTTTTTTTCTCTCTCTCTCTTTCCACGTACCGACGGTCCCACTGCACTTCCATGGGAGTCTTAGAGTAAAATGTATTGTACTGTAGAGTATGAAGTAGCTCTAGTGAATTTTCTCTCTCTACGCTCTTTGGGTTTCCCTCAGCATGAATTTGCTGTCGCTGTCACCAAAAGAAAACCAAGAGAAAGGGAAGGAATGAAAGGAAAGGACGGGGGGAAATATTTTATGCTTTAAATATGTGTTAGCTTAAAGTCGTAAATATATGGACTCTGCATGAAGCACTCCTTCACTCCTACAGCTACAGCTATACGGACACACACACGAGAAAAAAACCCGTAGTTAATGTACTGACAGAGGGAAAGCAGAGGGAAGCCTGCTTACGTACATCTAAATGCATAAAAATGAATCCCTCTCATCGGCATTGGATTCCAATAATATGGGAAATGGAAATGGAAGCTAAACTGAAAACAATAATGGTAGACGGTTACGACCGTGTTTATACGTATTATTTGTGTCTATAATTGCGTATTAATACGATAAAATATACTTTTAGAAGTGGCCCTATCATTCTCCATAATTGGCAATTAACCAAGCGATAAACGTACTAGATAAAAGCACTTGCACTGTCATCATCATCAATTTACATCCATAATCAGCTCAGGTAGGATTTACTCAAGACTTTGACTCAAGTTTGACCTCCTTCAGTGTATGTGTGTGTCTAAAGTGCTCTCTCCTATTATTCTCATATCGAGAGGTTCTATTTTTTGGCTCTCAGTAAGGAAACCAAGTCATTTAGAGTGACTCGGGAACAACAAAGAAATGGAGTATACCTACCTACTCGTCGAACGAGGGAATCAACGGCGGCGGCGGCGGCTGGCTACTCAAGCCCGGCTGTTTGTACACAATTTTCTTTCTTGAACGGGGAAATAAGTACTCAGACATGTCAGGGCTCATTTTCTACGTACAGGCATAGCTGTAATGAAAATAATTCTTGGCTTTACGTTGAAGAATTTGAAAATCGCAATTTGCAATTTGGATTGTAATTTCCCCTTGGCCGTACGTTAAAGTAGAAAATGAAAACGAGCTTTTATTCAAGGCGTTCCGAGCTTCAAGGGAATGAATGTGGGAATGGTACAGAGTATGTAGCACGTCTTCTTTTTTACTTCGTCCCTTCTATATATGTATATACACCTCTATATACCTACTTTTACTGACTGTCATGCTATGCTATGCAATGCTATGTAGGTAACTATACTGATAGACCAAACCGAGACCCAACAAACGAGCCAGTATAGCAGTATAGCCGAAGCAACTTTGCTACAGACGTCCGTAGATAGATATATTTTATTAGGTATATTACTACCTATATAGCCTTGCATCGTGGGTCGTTGAGGGTTGAAGTTGAAGCCGAAGCGTCCGTATCTTTTTGAGCTATATAGTTACCTACCTATATAGGAAGGGCATACATGTGAATCTACCTATATAGACGGAGGATGGTGATGGTATAGGGAAAGTAAAATACGTCCGGAGGATAAAAGTGGCGCAATCGAAAATCGAATATAAAGTCTACAGAGAAAAGTTTATGGATGCGCTTGGAATTTATAATCGTGACGTTATTTGTTAATCAAAGATTCTTTAGTACTTCTTTTCCTTTTCTCTATTTAATCGAGCTGTAAAGTCTATGTGCGGGAAGAGCTTGAGAATGTGTCTATATATAACTCCTGTGGGGAACTAAATGTGTTTTACTCGGAATGTCTACAGCTCCACAGCTCTCATGTATCATATAGGGAGGTGATTCAGTCATTTACTCTAATCCTCTTATATTTTTCACTACATGATTACAGTCTACAGACTACAGACGTACAGACCTCCACACATTCTCTCTCCCTCTCTCGATCTATCCCATCATCACTTAGGTTGGTAGGTATACATACAAATAAAAAAAAAAAGGAAAGAGCCGTGAATTTTGTAAGAGTCTAAAGCTACAGCTAATCAAAAGTCTGTAGCAGTCTGGCAGTGCGAATCCCTCAAAATCAGATCACAGTATAAAATCTAATATAATGTATTATGACAATATTTGGGCCACTACGGAGGCTAATTATTATTTCAAATTTAATACTTGGGCTGACTTGAAGGGGAAGTATAATAAGATCTAACGACGTGAGTAAATGTTAATTTTACACGAAGTGCTTGAGTGGAAGTTGAAATCACTTTTTGAACGAGGGAATTCGCCATGCCATTCCATGCCATGCTATATTCAGGAAAAAACAGTTGCAGTGGGCAATTGGCAATGGAAGTACATGTAGGTATATGTATGTATACTAATAGAAGACGGGACAGTACCGTGCGGTCTGCGTACTCGTTCAAGTAGCTCCTACCTCCTTTCATTCTTGTCTAAATTACTGCATACCGCATAAGTCCAGGGACGGATAGAAATAGAACGATTCTCCGTTCGTTGAGTGAGGCTCAAAGGGGAAAGAAGGAAGGCTATGTATGAGAAGTGAATGAGTTGTGACCTCATCAAGGATTTCAATTTTCTGATATGCAAGAAAACTATGATTTAAGTTACTACACCTACAGAGCTCTGACTCTAACTTCCTGTAACATAATTTCGCGTCAGTTTAGTACGTTAGTAAGTCAGTCAGTTTATAGTTCCCAAGATCAATACTGTTCACACGACACCCCACCACTACCATATACATATGTCCATACAGACACACATGCATACATATATACACCAAAAGACCAGACCTTCCATAGTTTATAGTCCATAGTATTAAAAAGAGAAAAGGAGGAACTTTCCCAGCTCTGAATGTGTAGGTAGTAGTAGTAATAATAATTCGTTGTGTGTGTGTTTTACGGCTTAGGGTCCTACACACTGTACTACAGTACTTTTCATACCATAGAACCAGAAAGCAGAAACCAGAACCAACCAAAGTGAAAGAGAGAGAGAGAGAATGAAGGGAAGGGCTTTTGCTTTTGGCTTGGCTTTCCCTTTGACTTTCTACTCGTCAATAATTCGATACATTTATCAAATAACTTGAGCTATAATTATGACTGTACGTGCACATTATGAGCGCTTAGCTTCCCCAAAATTCTGGAATTCTGGGAAAATGGGAAGAATATTTTGTCCTCCAAGTAATTGTCTGTACATTTCATGCATTGACGGCACGGTAGGTACTCTGGATATTATTTCATAATCAAACATCACGGGACGGGATGACGATGAGCGAGAGAGAGAGAGAGAAAGAGAGAGAGAGAGCTCTCATTCTTCCACTTCCATCGTTAGCCTCGTCATGCATGAAATGATGGCTGATTGTTGGTGGGGATTGGTGTGTTCCAGCTGCTAATGATTTAATCCACGTCAGTTTACTTAGCATAGCTACCACTACCAGTGCCAGTGCCAGTGCCGGAGCCAGAGACAGAGACAGAACCATCAATGCCGCTACCAACTACTAACCACGAGTATATATGTATAGCTACCCACATGTACATTATGTACTACAAGTGTGTAGCCTTGTTCAGTCTGGTCCAACGACTTGTCTGCCTCCTCTCATAGTGTGGAGAGTGTCTGTAGTAGACACGCATTTGAGTTTGAGAAGAACTCACGGAAATGGAAACTCTTAACTCTTTGAATCCTTGACTTAACTCTCTCTCTCTCCATCCAATGTAGCGTAAGTATGTGCATGACGTAAATCACTTTTAATTAACTAGACTCATTAACTGTAGAACTGTAGAACATGTCTACCCAGGTACGAAGGAGTGTAAGTACGCTCTCAAATTCGAATTTGGCAGCGTTTTTTTCCCCTCCTTTTGCCTCTTCTCAACATTTAAGGCGCCTTTCACTGTAACTGTAAGTGGAGGATCGAGTCAGATGGTCGAGAGGAACTTCATGGAGTTGGGAAAAGGCTGAAAGCAGTCAGATAGACTATGGCTAGGGTGAGTAGGTACTTTTATATTGATATTGATATTAGGCTAAAAGATTTTCTACTTTAGTGTGTACAGTTTGAAGTTTCACTTGATTTTAAGTTAACTTCCTCCACAGAACTACTCACTATGGGCCCTTCCTTATGCGTAGACACGCTCCATGGGTTTCCTCGCTTTTATATTATGTCCCTATCCTAATTCCAGTAGTGTGAGAGTGGGAACACTGGGAGCTGGGAACTTGGCATTTGTATATAGCTATGGGTGTGTAAATTATATGGTGTATATCGACTGTATATCTATACATCTACTTAGGAGTCTTTCAAATATAACTATGAAAGTGTGTCTAGAAATGACAATTTTTCAAAAAATTAAAATACTGTTGTGCACTTTCGTAGTAGTACAATCTTGTTTCACTTTGTGGTTGAAAAGGCTAGTAGGTACTATGTTTTGATATCTTTTAAGATATAAATATAAAGTCGTTATTTGCACTTTTTCAAAATGCTAATATTCTGTGTTTGCGCTTTTTCAAAATGATAATATGATGTATTTGTACTTTCAAAATTTTACAGTTATGTGTTTGGACCTTCAAAATGCTACTATTGTGTATTTACATATGCTTTTTCAAAATGCTAATGGTAAGGAGTTGCACTTTTCAAATTGCTAATATTATGTATTTGCACGTTTTCAAAATGTTAATATTATGTATTTGGACTTTTTCAAAATTCAGATATTATATATTTACACTTTTCTACTAAGTGCTACTATGATGTTTTTGCCTTTTTTTCAGAATACTAGAATCACTATTTACAGTTTTGAAAAAAAATAATTTGCATTTTTGCCTTTTGTTCAAAGCTGGTTTCTACACCAGATCCATGTCCTCATACTTGCAAGGCTCCTCAAAGGATACGTATACATACCTATCTAGTATATTAAGCTATCCTATGGATACAGGGACAGAATACCATTGGCAGTTTCAGCTCCAAGTCCAATGTGGGACAAGTTACCGAAGGAAAAGTTAACAAAGCTTCATTCGTGCATGAACTCAACACTTTTTTGATTCTCTTCGAATCGAAATCTTCTTCGTGGGACACTTTAATCAAATGTTTTTTTTCCGTATTTTCTCCATCCCTCCCATCGCTAGGGTCTATGTAAAAAAAATAGGAGCAAGTGGAATGGAATTGAAAACTTTTAAAGATACCAAGGATAGAGTTCTGAGGAGACAATACTTTTATATCAGACAGAGACGAGACGTAGAAAATTGTTGGGACGATGGTCTGGTAGGCTGGCTGACTGGCTGGGGCTATAGGAGCGCAGAACTGATTCGGAAGCTTTCTCGCGGATTTGGAAAGCTAGCTAGAGTTCCGTCGAGGCCAGGGCCAGGACGGGTATACCGAGCAGCGGCAGGAGTGCCAGCCCACGTTGACATGCCCGTTCTCAAGACAAGTGAGAGAAAGCCTGTGAAAACCTCTTATTTTTTCTCATCCAATATTGGATTTTGAACATTTGGGGTCCCTTTTTGCCAACGTTTAGCAGTTGATGTTTATAGTGGATATTAGATTCGACCTAGACGACGTTACTACTACTACTACTACTGCTATTATCCTCCAGTACTTTAATGGTTCTATTACACGGAGTAGTGGTGCCTAGGTAGGTAGCTCTCTGCATGCCATCACCACCACACTGCACTGTCAGTCGTTATTTGCTCCTAGTTTTTGGGTTGGTGGGACAAAAACTTTGGTTGGTTTTTCAAAAGAGACAAAATGTCGAATGTGGAAAATGTTGATGTTGATGGGATGCCGACAGTGCAGTGCAGTACCGTACTGCCGCCGTCTATTTTGGTATGTATATATGGATACTATGGGTAATGTCTCTCCTGTTACCGGATTGGTCCGTCCGTTATGTTGAGCATGAGATTACGCTCTGAGACTGAAGATACCTTGCTACTGCCATAAACTGGATTTTAATTGAATGGAAAGGCTAAGTTTTATGGTTTGCATTGTTAGACTGTCGTAAATTGAGCGGGAATGTAATGTGATGTGCTGTGTGGTAGCCACTCAAGTCTATAAATGGTCTGATAATATGAAAAAGAGTATGTTGGCAGTACTTATAGACTGCTCTGCCCCCTTGCCCCGCTTCCTACAGCTCTTACTCTTATCATATCTATCGGTAGTTGAGATACTTCCTCTTGGGTAGAACGGCATTACGCCCATTAGTGGAGGTACTAGGTATATACCTATATATAATTATACGTATAAGAATACATACTATATACCCCGTCTCTTGACGAATGGTCGGAATGGTGGACTTATATGCCCCTGCTTTAAATCATACTGGAACATTGGGTCTGGGTGGAAGTTGTTCCAAGACGAGGAAGAAAAAAAAAGGTTGTGCAAAAAATAGGAGACCCAATAAAAAGAATTGCCATAAGTTAGCGTTTGACTTTTACACAAAATCGACTGGGACTGGTTACTGGTGGCTGTTGGAGAGAGTTAGTGGGAAGCAGTGAGTACTGTTACTGTAGTAGTAATAGTGGAGACAGTAGTGCCAGAGTACTGAGTACAGCCTAGTCTGTTCATAGTGGAGGGGTAGGCATAATATAACATATTGATGGACTCTCTTCGTCTTTCTCTGTCATCCTCTTAGCTTATTGAAAAATTCCTTAGCAAGTCTTTTTCAGCGACGACTTTTTTTTTCTCTCCCCTCCGTTTACGCTCCTCTCAAAAGTTTACTCGCCTCACATACTCTGTATGTACGTATGTACATTTGGGCAAAATATCCTTTGAGTTTGAGTTAAACTATCCTCCAAAGCTCATAAATGACTGAAAAGATGTTTACATATTAATGACAACGATGGAATGGAGGCTGAGAGAGCGGGAGGGTGCATCAGCATTTCCCCTCCCGTACTTCATTGGTACTTACTTATTCTATTAAGCAAACTTTACTGCCTACAGTGCAGACATAATGTACTTACGTTTTGTGCATTATTTTATGTGGTTTGTTTTACTTTGGGAAGATTTTCTCCCTCTGTAATGTCTACCTAGGTACCTAAGTACGTGCTCTCTCAACACACACATCCTTTTCCCTGGGTCGCGCGGGCACACCATTTCCCAATCCCACTGTGGTTTCGTTTGAATTCCGTTGATTATTGTGTTGCTCCAGTTAGCAACAGAGAACAAACAAATAGAAAGTATATATACGTAGACTGTGCTGTAAAGTCAAATCATTTTGGAAAGGACAAGATACAAGATTATATCGAATTTAATTCAAAAGGGAATTCATAGAAACTCGAAGCATACGGTAGTATGTATGTACATATATGACCCTACCTATAGGTAAACTGGTTGTTTGTTGTTCTTGCTGATTTTGTGGGGAAATAGGGGATCCTGTAGGATAAGGATACGATAGGATGAGGACAGTAGATCTGTCATTTCACTTTCACTCCAGCTTGTTGGACTCACTAGTATAGGGCTACTTTCTCCCCTCGTGGTTGTTGGGAGTTGGAGTTGGGCAGAGACATATGGGATCTATCACTTTGGGATGTAGACATGGAAGTGTAGCAGGTTGAAGTTGGAGCTTTCCATTATTTTATCACATTACTTCATGACAAAGTGTGGTAGTGGAAGGATTTTGGTAATACTAATAGCTCGTGTAACAAAGGGCTCGTCCTACAGAACAGAAATCAGTACGTAGGTCTACATAGAGTACTAGGTGCCTAGTAGGTAGGTATTTATGCTCTTACATAATTATAGGTGCATGTGTCTTTGTTGTGTATTTTGTCCATAAAGAAAAAGTTGGCTAAGGGAATTAGCTACATGAATGGATACATAGATACATAGGGGGATGTGGGATAGAAAGTCTTAGTTATGTGGATGGATATGGCGATTCATATTTATAAGGCTTTGATTTAATTTGTGCTGGTAGAAGTCCTCTTTTCAGGGAATCCCATATGGTCGTAGCTCTTTAGCCATCATTTCGTTAGAGAGTGTTTGAGTAGAAAAGGGAATTCCAGAGTCCAATACAGACAAGAGCAAAGAAAGGGTATCGGATCGGATCGTTATATGGTGACTGCTGTTTAGTCTCTTTCCCTTCTCTTCCCGTCTACACTTTCCCTCTCTTTTGCTTCCCTCACATATGAAGATCTGCTTTGGAATCTTTATTGGTGATAATTTATAGGGACAGCTCATGACATGAGTCTCGATGAGAAATCAAAATAAATCCCTCAAGAGAAATTTTTTTTGTGTTTGCTCACATATGCATTCCGCACATTGCGGATGGACCGACTATACCTTGGCTAGCCATATGTATATATCTGTTTGGAGGGGATTGGACTATCTATAGTCCCAATTCTGGTTTTGGTTTTGGTGGCTTTCTCCACTTCGTGTTTCTACTTGAGCTGGGATGTACTTATATTTTTTCCCCTTTTGGTGTTTGTATTTTCTCTCTAGCTCCAATTTTCTCCTCTAATCATCCCAGAATCTATGGATAGAAAATCCCTGTAAACGAAGATATTATTACAATGACATATTATTGCATAAAAGTCTTATCTACTGACAAGCCATGTGAATGTGAGAACATATGGATCTCATCTTCCTTAGATTTTTCCCTCTCTCATTCTTTTACTATATGGTTATTGGAATGGGACTGGATTGGTCTATATATCCGTTATAAATACCATGGCACATATTTCTTCAGATAAATCCAATCGACCGCATAATAATATTTGCTTCACACGTTTTTCTTCCATCTATTTTTTTTTATTTTATCTTTGCCTTATCATGGGGCTACTTCCAGCTCACGTAGTATAAGAATTGTGAGGATGTAAAGAGTTTTTATTTGTAAGATGATAGAAGAAGAAAACCGAAAGGAAAGCAACTTTAGACGAGACCAATCTTCCGGGTAAACAAACAGACGCACACACACACACGCTTTCACCATCGCACATCGCATCGCAGACGAGGAGGTACATAGCTATGTATTTTTCGGGTCTGGAGGAGAAAGCTGGCAGAAATAAATTTTCTGGAAGGAAACATATCGAGACGAAAGAAAAGCTTTTAGCTCATTTCCAGTCCAGTCTTTTTTCGCATGTATGTATATACATGGGCAATGGCATACTTATATATACTTTAGAGACAGCTATAGGAAAGAAGACTGTGCACTTAGCACAAGTCATGATACTACTACAGCTGATATACCATTGGGTTTTAGTTTGACTTTCACCACTGTTTCAATGGGAACAATATGTGGAGTGAAATATCTGGATGTGGGCTGACACACACACACACACACGGTTAGAGATGGAAGAAGAAAGGCAGAAAAAAGGGGGAGAAATATTTTCTATCCTCATCAACATTGACTCCTGAGGCTTGGAACTAGAAACAGTTAAAGGTAACAAAAAGGAATTGGAGAGTCGTGGGAAATAGAGGGACAGGATTTTGATTGCTACAGTACTTACCCACCTTCCGCCCACACATTTCATCCCTGCTACAGTGCAGTGCTCACTGACTTGTCTTGGCTTGACTTGACTTGGAAATAAACGAGAATCAAGTCAGTTTTTGGATGAGTGAAAGAAGGATAGACAGGGAGTGAAATTCAGATATTTGATATAGATATACATTACACGGTCCTTGTCGTCGGCGTCGGCTCTGCCTGTGCTCCTGGATGTAAACGATTTACGTTCATTTTGTTAGATTACACGTGAGACTGGATTTCCTGGATGTATATTCTGTCAGAATAGAATACAGTATTATAGAAAGTATGTTACCTACAATGATATATGGTATAGTCTGTCATTTTGTAGGGGGTGTACGTATCTGGAAGCGATCTTTCGCAAGTCAGTTGATTTGGACATAGACTTTCACTGCACTTTCACTGTGTATATGCAATAAGCAAGGAACATAGAGAATTGTTTTGACAGACCGCTCTATGTACCTATGTTGCTCTTGTATTCGCTCCTGTATTGTGTGCGGCTGTGAATTCCCATGTAAGGACTAATCTGACTGGGCTTGACTTGGCATGAAATGAAATGAAAATGGCTTGACGACTCATCCTCATCCTGTTTTGGGTAGGATTGCATGTGTGTGTGAGTGTGTGCACGTTTACGTTTACATTCCTCAAGGAAAAATTATTGATCCGGTATCTGCCAGAGTTAGAGTGATTGATAAGGAGCCGTGGGTAGGGCTGTGAGCCAACTAAACATTGAATTCTTCTTCTTCTTGGGTCACACGCAGGCATGGAGGCAGCCCGAAAGGCAGACAGACAGACAGCAGCAGTACCTTCCAGTCTCCCATGCTAGTATATTAGGGAAAAGAGATATGACTACTTTCCTTTAGTTTACGCAGAAATAGATTACTTCAGACAAACTTCTGTCACTACTAATGCCTACAGCTGTACCCGCACCTTCCTCCATTCCCATTTCCTCCCTCAGCATTCCATACCAAGTTGCCTGTATTGACGTTCAACGTCCAAATTATAAAAGTGGATATTCCAAGGAAGGTTGATGGGTGCAGGGGGAAGGAAGCTGTAGAAACTGGAGGAAGTGCGGTGAGGCACTTTCCCTCATCTCATTATGGTGCATTAGATCACATTCTATTATTACATACAAACCTAGTCGACGCTGTCGATGCGGTGTGAGACTGACGTTGACTGGTGGAGGATGTTCCATGGCTGGTAAATCATGGCATTTTTTTCCCTTTTCACTTTTGTACATTTTCGATCCTCTCCATTTTTTTTTCACTTCCCGTCAGTTGTTGAGTAACAGGGTCTGTCCAATGCAATGCAATGTGTGTAGGCAAGGAAAGTTTATACAGTATATACATACCTAGGTTTGTTTCATCTTAGGAAATAGAAAGCTAGGTTTTGAGTCATGTGCTGGGATGAGAAGACCCACCAAAGCAAAGTAAAACTATCTCTACTGCAAGAGAGCGACTGGAAAGATAAGTTGAGAAGAGAATGGAAATGGGACAGGTGGTAGATGGACAGCAGATGAGATGGATGATTCTTTGCTGCTTTACACAGAGTTGATCTTTTGATCAATAAGTCTTTATGGAATGTGTACAGATATACATAGAAGGCCTACTACCACTCGCACTCCTTCACTTACTGTCCTATTACAACTTATCTCGAAGAAGCTTGTATGGTTTAGTAATTCCGCTCCTAAGCCCTCCACTTCTTCAAGCTCTACAGTAGTGGTGTCTGTAGTGGCAGTGTGAGAGGGAGGGGAGGCAAGAGTCTACTTACGACATACTACATGTATAGCAGAGATATCTACATTCCACATCGGACTTGGAGGCACACAGTCGTCCAAAGTAATCTTGAAAGATTTTAAAGTCCAACGTTTACAGGCTAACTCCTCCCCCACTTTTGATATCGATCCACAAAGCTGGGCTAGGCAGACTTTTCTGTCTTTCTCCTGCTTTCTCTGTCTTTCTCCAGCTTTCCCTCTCGGTTCTCTCGCCCTCTGCCACTGCCACTACTGCTCCGGTTGTATGTATTTGGGGAGTATAGATAGAGTGAGAGTGTGTGTAGGCAGTATGTAGGTTTTTTCAAGGAGGGCTTCTTTTCTAAGCCAGCTTTTTTACGGCTCAGCCAATCCATTACGAATTGCGACCAAGATGCTCCTTCTGTTGACTCGGCTTTTCTTGGCTTTCCCTTTGAGTGTGTCGTAGTACTACTACTATTCGTGGTAGGTACATCATGTGAATATTCTCGAGGTAGCCGAGACAATGCATGGTTGGGCATGGTAGGCTAGACATTGGAGTAAGTTGATAATAGAGAGGAGAGAGTATTATGTATCTGGGTCCCATCCAAGCATTTTACGTCTTGTTCTCAAACTTGTTCTTCAGTATTATGGGATACTTCCGTATGCATCCCATGTATTGTAGGTGGGAATGGTTTCGAGGAAACTGGAACTGATCTACTACTGTACTACTGTGTCTCTTCTGCTCCGTCGACTGTAGGTGCATATCTCCACTCTGATCTACATACATTATTTGTTCTCCTCCGTTTGTCGTTACCGTGGTCGTTCTGACTCATCCTTCCTTCCTTCATTTCCTCTTTCCCAAGTAGTTTACAAGGATAGCACAAAAGAGTGCCCAGCAAGCTATAGGAAGAAGATGATGTCTCAAAGTGTAGAGTATAGACCGTACACAGTATTGAGTTTCAACTTGAATCTTGAGAATAATTTCGAATTTGTGTGACAGGCGACTGACTGGCGTGGGTTTGATAACTTAAGTCTAGTTCCATGTATTTAATATAGGGTATGGATATACTAATATGCTCGTACATAGCTATATAATTATTACGCCTATGCTGTATAATGTTTATGGGCCCGTTGATATAGCTATGTCTCTTTTGAATAGGAAAAGTTTAATAGGTAGTCTAAAGTTATTACTTGGAAATTGCGTATCAGAGCATTCCTTGACATAATATTGTATATATTATTACAATATTATTATGAGGGAGTGCACTAAGGGAAGGAAATGCAAAATAGTGAGACTTGACTTGAGTTGTGTCGAGTAAGTAGCCGAGATTTTCTGTCAGTCTGCTGCTCTGTCTGATGTATACAAATAATAGAGAGCTATGAAGTTGAAGTTGTGAAGTCTCGAGGAATTTCCTCGCGTAGATTATATGCCAAGTACGAACGTATACGCACATATAGCACTGCTCAAAGTTGAGTAGCTTGGACTCAGTGAGTCAGTCGGCAGTCATTTTGAAGTGGGAAGTGGAGACAAAAGCTGCCGCGGCACTGCTTTTATTATGGAGCTCACTAATTAGCTATGCACTAAACTCATAATAATTTCTCCTTCGTGTGTCTGACTGACTGACTGACTGGCTGACGAAGTATGTACTCGACAGCTAGTCAACTCGGGGAAAGTATCAGCAGGGAGGGAGGTACTTATACGTGGACTGATATAACTAGCGACGAGTAGTAGAGTAGAGTGGTGTTGCAGTGCCTGGGTGTGAGCTGAGCCGTAAGATTTCTGAGGTAAAATATGAGCTGTAGTGCGTATATAAGGATTTTATCTGCGTCTGTTCTTCTATTTCTATTCTCTTCAGCTGTGTGACTCCCGGACGGACAACTTTAACTGTAACGGCTCTGGTATCCATCTAGTAAAAGTCTTGATTTTCTAACATTTATACGTGCACTTTCCCTCCGTGCCGAAACCTGCCTCAGCACCAGCTGCCTGTACTCACTTGGAATGTAGATACCCATACACAATACGGCTCTCAGTCTGGGACCAAAGTCAGACTAGCAGCCGCGAAGGAGGTGAAAGAATGAAGGAGGAGGGGGAAAAAGGAGAAAAAGTTTGTTTTACTCAAAATAGCGGAAGGTTTCCCGTCCTAAGAATGATTGTTGGTCATTGTGAAGTTGTGTTAGAGCTGAAGTTATAGGGTTGGGGGATTGAGTTGGTTTGCTGCTGGTTGCTTGGGTTAAGTTGGTTGAATGGATGGATGGATGGACGGTTACGACTTATATTAGTCGTCCTCTGTAGTAGGGTTTAATGTATGTAGCTTTTATGTATGTAGTTGATACATGAGGCTAGTTTGAAGAGAGCGAGAGAGTAGACCGTGGAAATTCTTATAGAGTTCGATTTTCACATTACTTTCTCCGGGGAATTTTTCTTTTCGGAACTTTCATTTCCCCTTCTAGCCAAAGATGCCATCAAGTTATGAGGAAGCACAGCTTTCAGAAGGATCTTAAACGAATTTTTTTCCCTTCTCTTCATTCCTTCTTGAGTCCTCGTCTTCTCTTCTCCCTCTCTCTCTGAGCTCTGGTTATTTTTTTCTCTGTCAGGAAATTATATTGGCTTTCTCCTGGTCAGTTCAAACTCACACCCTTTGAAATATTGTTTCATGACCGTCGTAAATAATAAGAGATTTTGAATTAATCTTTAGTATCTTCATAGTGAGACAAGCACAAGCACTGGATGTGCTCTGAATGTGGACATTTGGAAGTGTACGATTATATTTTATGAGCAGACTGCAGGAAGGAGAGATGACCAGAGCATGGAGTATTATTATTATGTTCATGGCTATAAGTAGGCTGGCCCAGCCCGCCACATCTCGTTCTGAGGTTCAATGTCCAGCATTCAAAATTAGGAATTAGGAATTCCAAATCCGAAAGTATAGATATTATTATTACTATTATTTTTCTGCTGACCTCAATCAGCTTCATCTTGTGTGTTCTCTCTCCCATTCCTCAAAGCTTCATCTCTCTCCGCGCGTACTATTATCTCCCTCCAAATGTTTTTGTATTCTGTGTTGCCCTGGCCCTAGCTGCTGCTTTTGTAGTGCAAGTTATGATGTTGGCAAATAAAATCAAATCAAAAATAAGGCTGAGCTCGATCCCGCTAATATGTACCATCACCATGGAAGCGATCCAGTCGAAGTAGAATACAGATAGAGAAGTCAAGTCAAGTCCAAGGGAAGGAAAGGGAAAACAAGCTAGCTCACAAAAATAAAGTCAAGGGGAAATTTAGAGAATGGAGCCCAACGCGTGAGTGGTCATGTAATGAAGACAGAATTCTAAAAGAAGAAAAGTTAAGCGGAACTTGTAGAAAATTGGTTATCGTGGTTTTTTGGTTTGGTAGTTTAGTTAAAGGAAAGATAGTATTTTGATGATAGCATAACCGTAAGTGTAAGGGGAAGAGGTAAGATAATAGGGAGGAAGCACATACAGATAGAAAGTAGAGGGAAAGTCCTATTACTGATAGAGTATGGAAATGGTCTAAATGCAGAGTAGTAATAGTACTAGGGAGTGAGGACAGGAAGGAAGGAAGAAGGGAAGAAAGGTTGAGACTGTTGAGAGATGGTATGAGTGGAAATAATATATAAAAAAGGATTCAATTGAGTCACGGATGGAGGTAATAATAGGCGAATGTCATTTGCAATGCAGGCTGAGTCGTTGGATGCTCAATTTGAGATAAGAAGATCAATGGGAGAGTGGAGCCAGCCCGACGACAGGGAGGTCATGCAGCATAACGGCCATACATCTCATACATAATATCTTCTTCTCCTTTACTTTCCCTCACTTTCCCTGCCCTGCTCTACAGCAGATACACTTCCTTTTCTAGACGGTGTGGTGTGGTGGGATGTCAGTGCAAATGCAATCCAATGTCTTCTTATGGCTCTTATGAGCGTAACGTAAACCTTGCTTTCTTTCCTACAGCCCAACCGAACACTGCTAACGATACCTTTCCCTTCCTTTCCTCACTTAGCTCCCTTTCTTTTGGCTCATAGGAACGAGGCATCCGGCCTTATCCTTATGCATGCATACCACACTCTCAAAAGGAGACCTGAGGAAGGGTTGATAGTGCTACACAGTTACACAGTTAGGTATACATAGTTTGGACTTTCTCCTTAGCATTTCATTGCTAAAGCTACTACTTTCCTATGCCCCTTCATCCCATCCACACGTCTTAGAGAGTGAGAATGCGTAAGAGTGTTATCGTAACGGAATAACAGAGTAGGAAAGTTTTAGTTCCACCTCCTCGACAGATCGAATTGAAAGACAAATGACATGAGGCCATTATTGTGGCTCCCTTTTTCCACGCTCCCTTCCTTAACTCTCTAACGCTTTCTCCCTACTGTTACTATAGCGCACTACCTTTACCTGTCCTTCCGTCAAGTGCCTTCCAGGGAAGGGACTGAGGGAAAGCGGTGTAACTAGGTGCACCTTGTACGGAGATGATGTGCAGATGTTATTATTCCTCCCTTATTTTACCTCTTTCTATGAATACATTTATTCAGTAGACAAGGGAAAATGATGAAAAATACGCTCCTCTCTACCTTGAGGGAAGAAAGGCATCAAACCAAACCAAACACAAGGGAAAGCAAAGCTTTTACTGCCTTCCCTTCTTCTCTTGCTTTCCCTTGCTTTCTCATGCTGGCTCTGGCGTCGGTAGCACAACCCTGCTGGAACTCCGCCTTTCCCTGCTTACAGACTGGTTTTTCAAAACAAATTTATTCCATACATGAAGACTTGTCTGTAAATAGAGTAGCGTATACCTAGTCACATAGTTATGTTCACTGTAAGGATTCCTTGGCTCACATATCACGAGTCTGGAGAAGGATTTACATGGACTTATTATGGACGTAAAGGAGAAAAGATGGAATGGGATGCTCATGTAATACGATGGGATGTGATGTAATGTAACGTAATGGAGGATAATGTAACCGTGTAGCCATGTCTGCAGTGTGTACTAGAGTGTAATGTGATGTATATAAAGTAATATGATCTGTACAAAGCCGATGATGTCTCGTTCTTTCTAGAGAGACTAGAGAAAGAGAGAGAGAGGAACTAACTATGAATGGAAATTCAAAAGGTGTTTAGCTCTCGCTCCTCAACGAACCCATGAACGGTGAAAGTACGAAGGAAGGAAGGAGCAGACAGTCGAGACGCTGGGTCCTTGGCTCCTTGCTCCTTCCCTACCGCTCTTACATTACACTACCTTAGGTATTTATTATCATCATGTTTTAAGGCAGAGGAAATTTATTGAGCTTTTTACGTTCCGAACCTCTTAATTGCAAACTCTACATAGTTTATTGTCAACAGTCAACTTGAATAGCAATAGCAGGAAGGAATATTACCTAAGGTACCTATATAAAATTCCATATATTATGAATGCAAGCTATACTTGAGCCCTTCTACTTTCTACTTACCATCAGAAGCCCCCTGCCAATTACAGAAGGTTAGAAAGTTTTACTTTTACGACAAGGGAATAATTGTCTTCTGTAAGTTGTATAAATAACCTATACTTAAGTGCTCTCCGCAATGTATATATGAGGAAGCTCCGGATTTCTATTGATATATGGACGTAATTCGATGGAAATTGTCGTTGATTGACGACAAAGGAATGTCGACTTGTGAGGAGCAATTAGATTGGACGGGAAATGACCACAAAAGGAATTAGCTGACTTGTACAGAATCACTCTACTCAACTCATATTAGCAGGCAGTCAGGACTGATGAAGCATTCTTGGAATTCAAAATTAGCTGAATAAGGGGAACAAGACAAGAGAGCGAGAGAGAGAGTGTGTAGGAAAGAAGACAGAGAGAAAGCGGTAGAACATATACGTAGAAGAAAGCAAGCACGGAGCAGCGGCAGTGGAGTATCCGGCCTATTGGGTCTTATAATGGAGATTTCTCATGTCAAGCCTCGTCGCATCTTTGGAATTAAAATTTTCTCTTCCTCTCTTATTGTTCGGTCGAGGTCGTACTCGTGTGTGTGTATGTGTGTCGCTTTCTCCGTCCCTGTCTCCGTGTTCCACAGTAGAAAGGCGAGGAGCGACGGAAGACGAAATTGTAAATTGTCGGGAGTATGTAGAAGGAAAGAGAAAGAGAAAGATGTAGAGAGGGAAAGCGCGCGTAAAGTTTTCTCAGTAGAGAATTCTTTTAACTCGAGGAATTTTTCGGGTTGTTCTTTTCTCTTTCCTTTCCTTTCTTGTTCCCTGTAAGTGAATGAGCCAACCAGAAGCACTCATCCGACGGCGTCTACTTGTCTCACTTTTCTTCTGGATTTTCAAAGATCTTATAATTAGCTTGTCCATGGTTTGGCTAGCCAATGTTCCAGTAAATTACTCAAGTTCTACTAATTGTCTCCCACTACTTTCCCCTATTACTTATACTACACCGTCCTCGCCCCCTCCGTGGCCTTTATACAACTTTGAAAAACCGGTCTTCCTTTACAGTTATTCTTTACCGTTTTCCACTTTTTTTTCCATTTCTTTCCTCCTTTCTCTTTCTCTCTCTCTGTCTCTCCCTTTCTTTCTTACTACTTCTATTCTTTTTTATATGTTTCTGTCTTTTGTTCAAAAAAAAAGGCGCACGTCCCTCGTCATCTTCAACTCAAGCGAGTAAATATCTAAATGTACGATGTACTTACTCCGTTATGTTATGCGGCTGGTTTAGACCGACCAAGATGGAGACAGAGAAAGTGGCTAAAAGAGTGAACAGCATATTAGGGAACATAAAAAATGATTTTTTGGAAATATGAGAGTTTCTAATATGATCTAGGAAAAAACTTCCACTCTCTTCCCTCTCACAAATACAAACACTACATAATATCTGTATACATAAAGAGATATGTACCTATAAAGGAAGAAAGGAAATACATACATAGCTGTGGAGATTCCTTGTCTACACTGTAGTGCCCTGTCGTCTTTGATACAGATGATGTGGATGCCTCTCTATTTCTCTTCTTACGTACCTAAGTGAGTGGTATGTATGTACGACGTCTAAAAGAATTCTTATTTTGGGCGCTGGAATTTGTAGGATGTGCACATTATACAATATATCACATTTCCTTACATACTAGTACCTACTATATGGATAGTACTCGTGACAGTGACGAGTATATATACTAAGCATGTCCACAGTTCGCAGACTGGTGTAAGTCAAAAGGATGAAACTCTATAGTGTGCTCCAGTTAGAGTGGAAATGGCTAATAAAAAATGGCAAAAGCACAGTCAGTGTTTTTATGGATCTGGGTAAAGATGATTTCATGGAATAGGCTATCAGAGCGTTTGACAACGTTCCATTTCGTCGAAGGAGGAATGCAAAAAAAAAGAAAGATTTTTCCGTTTGATGCGGCTGCAAGTAATGAAGAGGGAGTGGATTCTTGTGGGCTCACCCAAAAATCGCTTTTTTGGTTTTTTTTCGTTGGAGAAGGGTAAAAAAAACTTGGGCTGGTTCACATGGCAGTAGTACAAGTACCTATCTACATACTGAGTTGTATGTACGATTTTGATGCTGATGCGATTACTATGTATCTGAAATGCCTTATGGGTAGTGGGTGCAGGAAGGTACCTTACTGCGACTCGAGTAGTCTAACCTCAATATTCAGTACAGTTAAAGTCAGACTTGTTCAAATATGGTCGTCTTTGTTTGAGTCCCATTCTGGGGTGTTCTCAGCTTACTTTTATACAATTGAACAGCTAGTATAATGGTGCAGTTTAGAGTTGAGTTCCTACAGAGGTACCTACTACTCCTCGACATGTCGAGCTTATGTAGTGCAAGGAAGCAATGTAATGTAAAAGCGTCAACATTCTTCTCAATTTACAATTCGCACTTGGACCGAAATGAATCGAGTGTGGACCATGAATGGGAATGGTCTTATAAAGCGATTTTTTCCCTCATTTTTATGTGAGCAACAATACTGGAGGATGAAGTTTATTTCCTACAAGGGAGTATTGGGTTAAGCTCTTTGAATGCATGATCAACTTCGGGGAGCTCTGCTGCTGCTGCTGCTACTGCTGGAGAACGAGAGTGGGTGTGTGTCTGTGTGTGTGGTGGATGGTGGAGTATCAGTTGAAATTTTCGAAGAGAGCTTCATGGATCTGGAGCTGAAAGTGGCTCTAAAGTTAGTTTCATATCTATAAGTCTGTAGAAATGTAGTGGTTTGCCATTTCCTCCAAAAATTAAGGAATTGTCTCGTGAAGTAGACCGCAACGTAATTGAAGAGGAATTACAGAGTGGGGTGTATGTTCCGTTGTGCTGTGGTGCTCTGCTGTCGTTGGGAGGACCGCAACTCTCTGCTTTTCTGCCCTCCATTGCCATGTGACATGGAGCCATAAAATAGGCTATACATGGTAATATGACGGTATGTATAGAATGACTGAAAATGACATGAAACAATTTTAACCCTACTTACCCACTATACAAATGCACAAAGCCCCCTTCCCTTCCCGTAAAATACATACTTTATAAAGACAGATGTACGTCGCCTATATACATAGAAGCCGCTCGGCTGCTGCTGCTAATTTTCTGCTGCCTCATTTAATAATTAACTCGTTCACTTAGGCTAAATGCATTTGTAATAGTGAAGGGACATAATTGGTGACTGCCATTTGGGACATTAAGGAACTCACACGCCATGCCTCTTAAATCTTAACCTCGTGTTTTGTGGTCGCCTTTTTTTTATATCCCAGACTAGACGGTGGTGTGCAGTGGGCCGTAACAAAATAATATGGCTACTTTTTTTTCTTTCCTTTTTTTTCTTCGTCTCCTTTTGCGGCATTTTTTAAGTTGACATCATGATCTTTTCTTAAGTCAGGGCGTGAGTCGGGAGTACGTAAGTTTGAAAGGTTTACTTTTTCGGATGGACTCTTGATGTTGGATTGTTGAGCGGAGGATTGTCGGGCTCGGGCATTTTGTTTGGGATTGTGATTCCCCGCGTTTTCTAAGAATATAATATGACCTTCCAAGATGAGTCAAAGAATCTTGGAGACTTTCCCCTACTATCTGTATCAGTGCTCGAACTAACGAAAGTAACATATATACATACATATATATTCGGCATATCAGTTCTACTGTAGTAAACTCAATTCCAAGTTGAATCTTGAGAAACGTAACGTGGAACTTGAAAATAAGTGTAATTGAAGTTGTAAGAAAAGTTTAAAGGTTTTATTTCCTTCTCTCTTTTTCTTTATACTAGGTAGTTTCTTGGCTCTCTTTGTAGCCTTCTATGTTGCCCCCTCCCTCAAACTACCAAGAAAATATTGACATGAGTTACACTATACGGTTGAGTTGGGCTCTACGAGGCTAGGAAGTAGGAAGTATGTAAACTGTTGTGATAGGAGAGATATCCTGACAGCTCTGATAGATGTGTAATGTGTATTATTTTGTTTTGTTACAGATAAAGCTCCGGCGGAAGGAACATTTCATGGAGGTGAATTTGTGGGCTACGATTTTCGAGAAAGTGGAGGAGAGCCCATTGTGAGTACACTTGACGAAGTCTCCTTCCTCTTTAAAACACGACATGGTCATGGTCTCCTGTTCTACTCAGGTATAGCACCCTCCATATAAGAACTTGTTGTGTGTATGATTGTTTTATAAACTTCAAATTTATCCAGATTCCTTTGTACTGCACTACAGCTATACTCAAGAGCCGAGAGTCTATATCCTTAGATGGAAACTTAGATGATGTCAGTACAAGAAGGGAATAGATTGTTTTGAAAGCATATGCATATCAAGTTCCATGTAAGAAACATAGAAGAACAAGAAAACTAGAACAGTGCTCCGTTTTTTTTTCAAAAGGGACGGGAAATTATATAACCGGGGCGCCGTTATTCTACGTGTTTGGGTCTTAGTCTCGAGTTTTGAGTTGCTGTAGGTATAGCAGTATAGCATTGTATATATGTACCATTACCATTACCATGATGGAGTTGGAGTTGGAGGAGCGTGGGAAGGGAGGTCGATTCGATGGATATCTTTCTATTTTGATATCGATGTCGGCTTTCACCATCTCGATACGCACGGCTACGATCACAATAGAGTATTTCAACAGACTGTCAATCAAGTTCTGTTTCTGTCCAAAGTATGTGAAAAGTATTTTATTTTGTAGTGAATTATGGAGGAGAGCATTTTATCATTCCACAAAGTTTCCTGTTGATAGACAAGTTTTATCGTGTTTTATTTTTTTCCTTCAAATCAGTGTGGAGCAAACTTTTAGTTTCTTTCTGGTGGTTCTTTCCTTTGATGTGGTTCTAGAGAACCGACGTCTGGTGGTGTCTGGTCTCGCCTCTACAATAGTGATTAGATTTAGAATTAAGGTTATTATCAAATTTTTCCATTTCACTCAGTCTGTGTCTGTCAGTGGAGGGATTAAAAGTTTAAATTAGTAAAATTATGTGGTTTTGAATCTTTTGACTGTTCTGTTATGTTAGATTTGGAAAGAACGGGCTTTATGCCACTAAATTGTGGTTACGCCATTTGGTTTTGCTCTTAGATTTTTAACGTACGCCATCTACGATCTTACACTATTCGTGTTATTCTTGCACATTTTTAAGGTACAAAATAATGTTGTATTCGCAATTTCGATTAAATATTTAAAAACTAGTCAAAGGCTTCGTTCTAGCTTTTAAAGTTGTGTAACTGATAAAATATTTGAACTGTTAAAGCTGGGGAAAGCTAAGAGGTCTTGTTTTGCTTTTAAAGGAAGTCCTCGAAACGTGGTGCTTTGCGCTTAAGTAAACATTCAGATAGTTTGTATTGTACTTAACCTGAAGATGGGTATTAGATCTAAAAGTAGAGATTTGTGGGAATGGTGTACCTATAAGTACCTATAGTAGTAGTAGTTTCATACTTTGGTAGTTTTCACATGCTTTTGAGTTGCTTTGAGACGGCTGGCTTTTCACCTCATTGTTAGTTCAGAGGTGTAACGGGGGCACTTGGGTAGGTGGTAGGTACGGTTTGGGATTATATAGGGAAATTGGATGATGGCAATAGAAATATGGGAAGGATATTAGAATGTGAAGGAAGAGCGTATGGGAAATAATTTGTATTGTGAGATATAGTGACTTGACACGACTTTCTGTGTTTGTAGTTTACATATTTTCCAGTTTCAATTTCCAATGAAGTACAGATACATACATTTTTTTTCTCCCGCTCTTTCTCTTCTTTCTCTCTCTCTCTCTCTCTCTCTCTCTATGGGTTCAGTAGTAATGGTTAGGCTCACCTTTTTCTATCTACAAGCGACAGAGCATGAAATTGGTATCGAGGTCGCAGTCCGGGTCCTACTCAAGTGTAAATGTCTTTGTAGAACGTGACTAGAAGACCAAACTTTTTTTTTTTAGTGAGCAACGCTTTCCCATCGATTCTTACAGTTTTTGACTTTTTTTTTCTTCTTACCCTCCCTTCAATCCCAATTTGCACAGAAATGAGTTTTTGGACTTTTGATTCTCTTTGGCAGCATATAGGACCCATCATTTTGCATGGGCTTCCAAACTGGCATTCGAAATGAGGAACGATGCAGATCCTCTCTTATTAAGTGACGTATGACTTATACACATAACGTGATCGAAATTTCCCGATTTTGTCTTTATAAGTGTACATATACATGCATAGGTACACAAACTTTCCTTTTTTTTCGGTGTCTCCCATGTCCCATGGTTGCTGCATGTGTCTCCTGACATAGACATTGACTTCAATGTATATTTTAGATCCTCTCAATCCATTTACATTACCATTCCATTCCAGGAAAAACTTAAGTTTTCTTTATGTTCCCAATTTCCTCAAGTCAGAGATTGGTTTATAGAGGTGGTTCATCTAGAGCTGAAGTAATTGTTTCTAGGAAGTGGTAATCTTGTAGTGGCGGTGGCTTTTGGATTCAAGATTCAATTTTAATTACTTTCTCGAGTGGATTCTATTATCAATTTAAAGAACAACACTCAATGTTTGTGGATAATTATTATTAGGGTGGCTCCGGAACGTTGCTTTGCCTTGGTTGAGGCATAAAGATCAAGAGCGAGGCACTAAATTTGATTTGATATCACTTCTGCATGAATTGGCGCTTGTCACTTGTAGTAGGAAGGCTTCCCTTCTCCTGACTGGGATCTCCAAAGGAGGAAGATGATTTATCTTGTAAATCTAAGGTGACTGTACTGATAGTTGAGACGACCCATTCGCTTCTGTAGGTGAAGGTACCCACTTCCCATTTTGAAATCTAAATCTATATAAAACTGATCGCAGCGGCATTTCCTAGATTGGATTTTAAAAGCTCGTAGTGTCTTGGGGGGTGCGTGTAGCTACTACCTATATGTATGCCTTGGAATTTGGAAGTGCCTTGAATCTTTGAGATTTTTCTTCTTATATTCATCTGTAAGGCTGAGTAGTGAGAGTAGAGTTTCTCAGTGGGTAGAGGAAGCTCTAGTATGGATGGATCAGTCCCCAGTTACGGTCTCATTCCTCCGTAAATCATCTGCAGTGAAGAGACGCAATAGTCTTCCCTTTTTCCCTCTTGGCTGCGTCATATGTGAATGTGGAATCCCATATGTCTGCATGGATTATCATCACACGACCGAGATATCTATTCCAACACTGTCATTTCTCAAGTTTTTTTTTTCTCCTCCGTCCTTTTCCTATACCTAGATGTATACCTATCATTTTTTTGGAGAACTAAAAGTTATTTTGATGGATGAGTTCAGCTTAGCTGAGTTTGATAGAAAATATGTTAATTTTTCCCGATTCCCAATTATTGTAATGCAAAATGATGATAAAGTTAGGCGACGTAATCTTTATCTTATCATTAGTACGAATAGTCGGAGCGCTGGCATTGTATGTACATATGGCATTAGATCGACCAATAGACGTGCCCCTTCGCTGTCTTTACGTTTAACTTATGCGAAACTGGGAAACCATGGAAAGAATGCTTTGTAAAAGAGTTTATTCTACAAGCAAACGTTTTCAAAACGGTCAAAACTAGCAATCATCATTTTCAAAAACATTCAAAAGTAGCAACTGACACTTTCAGAACGGTAAAAACATCAAATTTACATTTTCGAGCAGGTCAAAACTAGAAATTAGCAATTTTAAAAAACATTCAAAACTACATACAAACTCACACTTTCAAAAACGTAATAACATAAAATTAATATTTTCAAAAAGATCAAAACTGGAAATTAGCATTTTCAAAAACATTCAAAACTACAAACTCACACTTTCAAAAACGTAATAATATAAAATTAACATTTTCAAAAGGATCAAAACTAGAAATTAGCATTTTCAAAACCGTTCAAAAGTAGCAACTCACACTTTCAGAACGGTAAAACATAAAATTAACGTTTTCGAAAAGATCAAAACTACAAATTTTCATTTTCCAAAACACTCAAAACTAGAAATTAACATTTTCTGAAAGTTGGAAACCTACATAGGTCTTCCGTTTTTATTAACTTTCCGTTTGGAAAAGGTACAATCGTATTATAGCTGGGTAGGTTGTAGGTAGTAGGTAGGTTCATGCCTACTGTGTAGGTCGTAATGTAAAAATAAAAGGTACAAATTGAGAAAAATGTGCTTCTGATCGTGAGTTCAAGTACCCCCCAACCCCTTTAAACCCCAACGGTAGACAATCGTTTTTTTTTGGGTTTATGATATGATTCAAGCCAGTATAGTTTTAACATGGGAATCGGCTTCTTCTTGTATGCACAGGTGACGATGCGGACTACTTGGCATTATCATTACGGGAAGGACGCATTACCATTTCCATCAATTTGGGGAGCGGGCCGCTGGATGCCAAGATCCATCCTGATCACATACGATTTGATGATAACGAATGGCACTCAGTTCGGGTCAACCGTAAAGTCCAAGAGGTAATATACCATTAAATTATCATCAATAAATATCTTTACTCACTTTACCCATCTCTTTCAGTTCCACTCAAGCGGTGACTTCTAGAAAGTCGACGGGAATTACATTTAAATGAAGATTTGAGACATTGATTTCTTATTAGAGAATTTGAGCCCAGAGATATAGACTATGTACGTGGGTGTGTACGTGCCTAGCGGCACCAGCACCGTATTAACATGGATTTACTTACCTACCTTCATATTACACGTACCTACCTATGTATGTACATAGGTACTGATGACATAAGTATTATCGCTCCACACCAACACCAACAGTTGTAACCCGAACCAAGCTGTAGCAGCTGGTATATTAGGAGTGGAAAAAAAAATAAAATCTGCGTGCGAGTGGCATGCAGATCACACAGTTCAAGGGAAAATATAATTTTTTTGAATGTTTTCTCTTCTCGTCTGTATACAGATATTCAACTTACGTACATGTTACTTTTTTCGATTTCCTTTTCTCTATATTTCTCTATCTCTCTCTGTCTGTCTCTCTCTCTCTCTCTCTCTCTCTCCAGCACAGCCAGCCACAGCTTGGAAATCGTTCAACATGATTGTGTACAATCATAATTTATATTTGTCAAGCACTCACTCACAATTTCTTTGCACGGATGTAATAATGTTTATTGATTTTGATTTCGAATTTGAATTTAATCATTGATATTTGCAAGCCATCACCACATATATATTTAGATTACTCAAAAGAGAATTTTATCATTTTTTTATTACACCCCGCCTCCTTCTTGAGAAATATGAGTCACCATAAAAGTAAAAGTTGACTGCTACTACAACTTACTATCAACTATAAAACTAATTTAAGAAAGTAATAAGATGCATACTATACCACATGTAGAGGGGGGAAATTCTTTTTCTTTTTTTCGGGATGGAGAGAGATGGAAGGGTAAAGTGATGTGGGGTCTATGACTATGTATGATGTGATGAGATCTTAATTATTAAGGTTTTAGAGGGGAAACTCTCCTCATTGTGTCCGCTCTAGTGTGTTCAAAGGGGGGATGGGAAGATGAAATGAGTAGAAAAGTTTTTTGAAGATTGCAAAATCAATAATGTAGAACTCACTCGTTCTTTGGTTCACATCCTCATCGTACTCATTAAGGAACTATTAGGTGTAATAATGATCTGCGAAAGCATGATCATTTATGTTCTCTACTCCTCCGTTCTCACAGTCATTCTCCGCACTCTCCCAAACTAGTATAACTTATGCATGGCGAATTAGAATAAAACCAAGGAGGCATGTTGGTTCCTTCGTAGAGAATTTAAATGAGGCCACCAACTTCGTTGGAAATCCTCATGTTGGGGGCTCTGGACGACTAAATAACGTGTAGACCGCTCCGAGAGAGCGGGCACCACACGTACCGGGCATTAGGGGTGAGGTGTACCGTTAGTCATAGGAGATCTCCAGTAATTTTTCTTGGAGCCTGGTATTTAACAGTTGAGCGTGGGCATGGGAGAAAAGTGTGGGAACCAAAATGGGGAGGAAGACTTTGGGAGGATGTCACTGCTTAAGATGCAAAATGACGCTCACGAAAGTGTGGGTGTAAAGTTACGTCAATCCGTGAAACCTGAAGATAAGCGCAATAATATTTTCCCATTTTTATTATTTACGTAATGATTGAATCATTTTCTTAGTATTGTGCAACTAATTTTTGCTCTTTTTAAAAACATGCAAACCCTTGATTTACACTTTTTGAAAACTTGTAAAACCTCGATTTACACTTTTTCAAAACACGGAAAACCTCGATTTACACTTTCTAAAAACATGCAAAATCTTAATTCACACTCTTTCAAAACTTGCAAAGCCTCAATTTACACATTTTGAAACATGCAGAACCTCAATTTAAACTTTTTGAAACATGCCAACCCTCAATTGACAATTTTTGAAACATGCAAAGCCTCGATTTACACTTTTTCAGAACACGCAAAACCTCGATTTACACTTTCTAAATACATGCAAAATCGTAATTCACTTCACACTTTTTCAAAACTTGCAAGCCTCAATTTACACTTTTTGAAACATGCAGAACCTCAATTTACATTATTCACACTTTTTCAAAGCTTACAAAACCTCGATTAGTCCCTTTTAAAAACCTGCAAAAACCTCCACCATACATTTTTTTAAACATGTAGATAACTTCCCATGGGAGAATATTGGGGTCTTTTTCAACTAAGCAAATGCTTCACTTTGCATCTTAAGCCGCGATAGTGTCCTCTCTCTTGTTGATGTAGGCATGTGTAGGGAGAGTCATAGTCGTAGTCATTGTGATGCTAATGATATTACAAAAACTAACGAGAAGGAAACTACACAATGTAATCCTCTATTGCGTCCCATGTAATCTTGGGTCTGAACCAAGTTAAGTTCCCAACTAAGAAAGTTTTCTTTAGAATCTATGAATTGTGTGGGTCTAAAAGTAAGTATTATATTATGGAGACGGCCGAGGCCCGACGACCACTCTACTACAACAACTCCACTACTTTCCTACAAAACTCCAGGATAGATCTTCCATTATAATATTACCCTTGTTGTTATTGTTTATTGTTCGTCACGGCGTTAGATAAGGGATCCCAGCTTTTACTAATGATAAGCTCTCTTCTATCATCCTTCAATTTCCATTAAAACTATACTACACAATGTCAAATAATACGTATTCATAGAATCAAAAAGTAGTGAGGATTTTGTATAATAATATCATCTATTATAATACGCCATGTTAAAATTTACTTTCTAATCCGGTTTTCTCTCGCTCTCTCTTTCTCTCCCCCTCTAACTCTCTCTCTCACTCTTTCGAAGATAATGTCTTTCTTTGGTGGTTGGTTTTGGTATAGTGTATACTTACCATTGTTATATTTATTCTGCCTAATATTGATTGGCTTCCAGTTCCATAATACCTAACCATACTATATACTTAAATGAATGTTATGTTTTCTTTTTTTGAAATATTTTTTCGCAACTATGCAGATGTCTAAAACGACCAGCTTGTGCCATGTGAGTGACATTTTCATAAAAATAATGAAATACATCCACTAATGAATTTTTCACCATCTGCCATTCGTTCACAATATTTTTTGTGTTCATCTCAAAGTCAGCTTTTTGTATAATGTCCGTGGCCGTGCGTTTGTGTGTGTGTGTGTGTTGGTGTGCTTATTCTAATTTTAAGGCATGAAAATGAATAGAATTTAGTTTTATTTTCTTATGACACACCCTTATACTAACAATAAATGTATACCTAATCGCGTATTCTATCTGTGTGGTAAGTTTTAATAACAGCAAAGTGCAAATTAGAAATTTAAATGCTTATTTCAAGCACGGAAATCTTAATTCAAGATCTAACCTTAATTTTAATATGTATGTTGTTGTAATGTAGATGCGGCTACCTACACATTTGCAGACAGACGTGTGTTTTCACTGCTTCAAGCGTACATTGATATAGAAATTAGATTAGTGCAAAATACAAGTGTAAGAATAATTTGTTGAGCCAGACAGACATAAGTGTAGCAAATGTATTCCTCTCTGCATGGAGTTTTGTGCTTTTGGCTGGAGGCTCTTTAGCCATTTAGCTTTGAATCCTGCACTAAGTAAATTACACACACTATAATTTAGGAAAACGACTCATACACCTGAACCCTCCTTATTTCATCTTGTAATACTATTATATTGGTATGTATGTACGGCGTACGGATATATGTATGAGTTGTTTAAAAACATGAAACATACGGAAAGAACAACCGTCTGCCTCCTCATGCTTAGTACTAGTTACTTACATAAACATTCTGTTACATTTTCTCTATGAGTAAAGTACACAGTGCCACAGTAACTAGGAGCTAAAAGTTGGAAAGTAGAATTTAAAAGTACTCTGTAGTTTTAGATTTATAGTGTTTTTTTTTCTGTTGAGTATTTTTGAGTATATTTGAGTATTTTTTGCATGAGGCAGGGAAAGTTTTGGTCCCATTTAGAAAATTTAGCTGCTGAGTATTGAAAGTACCTATATATAATAATTACCTCTAGTGCTCCATGTATATATATACAGGCCTATGTACCTAATGTAATTTATTTATCTGGCAGTCAGTGGCTTGAGTGAGTTTGAGTCTCTGCTGCTCTCCTGCTCTAGCTCTGTTGGAAATTGAATTGGACGGGTGATTTGACAAATTTGGTTGAATTTCTTAGATCACAGCCTCAGTGGATGGGATTTATTTTGACCGTTGGACCCTCTCGGGTGCCTTTACAGTTCTCTCATCCAATCGTGTCACAGTGGGTGGTTTTGATGCAATGCGCCCGTTACCCGGCATTCGAGCCGTCACCAACTTTATCGGCTGTCTCCGCAAGGTTGAGATTCTTAATACATATATATATATTTATATTTCAAATACTTATCTGTGTGTGTGTGTGTGTGAATGTGAATGGTGAATGTGTAGGTATGAATATTATGAATTCATAGCGTACTTGTACATAAAGGGAAAGCCGGCATGGAAATGCATTTCGAGAAACATTTAAAGTCCTTGGGATTTTAATCTTCCAGAAATTTCAATTCAGATGGAGAAACTTTTTGGGTGTTATATACCTATATATTGGGTGGAGGGGAAAAGAAATAATTTAATCGTCTGATTTCTATTTGGTATGGAAATCAGGACCAGATCCAAAATGATGATAGCTCCGGGTATTGTGACCATATACATAGTTATAGTTCCTTTGAACTAGTAGTAGCCATAGGGCCACAGTCATAGCTTGTACACTTTGGTTGAACATGAATTCGTGACTCTTTTTATTGAACCTCGGCCGTTTATTATATTAAATAAAATTATTGCATTGTATTGTGTGTAATAGGTATATAGGTATATACCATAGATACTATATTAAAACGTATAAATACATACGGAGCAGCAAATTTGAAAGTGTGCAAGGTTGTGAACACTGAAACTGAGACTGAACAGGGCATTCAAAATAAATACTTGGGTGGCTAAACCAAGTAACTATCAAGCTTGCCTATCACAGCTATTTGTTGTCCTTTGCTCTTTCACTCCAAGTACCTACATAGGTGCCTACCTGCTCTATAAATAAAATACGCATAGCAAAAGCTTATATTATGTATTTGTTGGGTTTTGTACGTAAAGTTTGTATTCTAAACTAAGATTCCCAAGAAGCTTATCTTCCGCAATATTATGAGTTTTATTCATTCCAGTAATCGTGGGCTACAAGAGTTAACTAGTTTTACGTCATAGTAGTTTGATAGTATCAAGGATTATGATTATTCTCACTAGTTTCATTTTATTAGGTAGTGACGATGGAGTGGGTTCCCTCTCCGCGGGTACAGTAGTACACTCACTCAGCTCACCCAAAACATAGTTTTATTTACCTTGGCTCAGATTGTAAAGTTCTACAGTTATTCGGACGGGAGGGCACACGATTTCCTAGTCTAACAATAGAATAGAAAAAGTCAATAACATTTTATGTACTCTTGTTATTATTATTGGTATTATGTATACAGATAAGCACTTGTAGATTGTGTGTGTGTGGGGCTGGGGCACATGTGTTTTATGTGGTTGTATGTTGATTTCTTTTTTTACCCTATTCTCATCTTTTTCTCTTTTGTTTTGTTATTGAACTGTGTGTGTGTGTGTGTGTGTATTTACAGGTCGAGTATAGAGCTGACACGATCCGTTTGAGTCTCTTGGAATTGGCTCGGGCTGGGAATCGTTTAGTTAGTGTTAGTGGCCGATTACAATTCCAGTGTCATGATTTGACCCAAACAGGAGATCCACTAACGCACATCACGTCAGATACGTATTTGGTAAGTGGGTTGTGTTAAAGCATTTGTTTTTCTATGTAAATTTGTAGCCCCCTTCCCATTTTCTATGTACTGGATACTTCGAATGAGGAAGATACGACAAGAGGACCGGATGAACCGTACAATCTACGCTACATTATACATATATGACTCATACGTATGTTTACAGCTTACGGTTGTACAATGTATAGTATGTATACAGGCAGAGCGAGGGATGAGGACCACATTTGTCCCGTGTTTGCCAATGTTTAAGCGATTATTTGGAAATCTTTCCTCTCAACAAACGGTAACAAGGGTCCCAGTAATTTTTAATCCAATTACTGAGAGATCCGGCGGCCTGACTGGCGAGTCCAATGCCAATTCAAAGCTCACGGTGGTGGAATTGGGAGTGAGCGAGCTAGGCTTTCAAATGTATATCGTGAGTTAGGAAGCATTGTGGACATTCCTTGGTACATATAAAGCTTAACAGTATTCTGACTTTTTTCCAACGTGGCTTAAATATTGTACCATTTTGACGGAAGACTCAACATCAAATTGATATCATGTGATTACAAAAAATGTAAAAACACCACTTTTACTGTCTTTAAAAATAGTAAAACGGACATCTACATTTTTCAATAATGTCCAAAATAGGCATTTACTTTTTTCAAAAATGTCCAAAACAGGAATTTATACTTTTCAAGAATTTTCAAAGCAAGTATTTACACTTTTCAAAAATGTCCAAAACAAGTATTTACACCTTTCAGAAATGTCCAAAACGGGAATTTGAACTTTTAAAAAACGTCCAAAACAGGTTTTTACACCTTTCAGAAATGTCCAAAACGGGAATTTGAACTTTTAAAAAACGTCCAAAACAGGTATTTACACTTTTCAAAAATGTCCAAAACGGGAATTTGAACTTTTAAAAAACGTCCAAAACAGGTATTTACACTTTTCAAGAATGTTCAAAATAGGCATTTATTTTTTCCAAAAATGTCCAAAACGGGAATTTTAACTATTAAAAAACGTCCAAAACAGGTATTTACACTTTTTAAAAACAGTAAAACAGGAATTTACACTTTTCAAGAACGTCCAAAGCAGGAATTTACACTTTTCAAAAATGTGAAATCGTTGCAACTACAAGTTACAAAATGATGTCACTGCTTTCTTCAAAAGTGGTATTTATTCAAACTAAGGCCAAAAGTTGATTGTTGGGATTCACGTCAAATGAGACTAACTATAGTTAACCTTACTATAGTAAGTACACGGAATCGTTTTATGCAGGGATAAGACTTACGCCATAATGCTTCTTCACCGACGATACGTACAGCATTAGAAAATTTGCATAGTTTTGTACTTGGAAGATGGGATGAGAATGGGACAACTACTGGGAATCTACTTTGTTCTACACTCGCTCTTTCTCTTTCTCTCTCTCTCTCTCTCTCTCTCTCTCTCTCTCTCTTATGTAAATGTTGACAAAAGCGGTTGTTCTCCATCATGATCTGATCCTGTTATCCTTTTACTTTTTACTTTACAGAGAACCATGTCTGGTGGGACAGTCACTTTCACTTCGCCTGAATCCTTTCTTGTAAGCGTTTGATTCATTTTTATGCACCCTACGATACTCTGTATTATTCTATGGCTCACTAGGCTTCCATCCTTCATTCCTTCCTTCCTTTCAACTTCAATTCGGAAAAAGGAAGGAAAAGAAGACGAAAAAAAAAGACTTGAGACTAAAACTTAATAATTTTACTAGGAAGTTGGATGAGCTTACATGTAGTTGTAGAAAACCATTCATTCATAGTGTGTTAATTAGTGCATAGGTAGGTAGTTACTGGGTTTGGGGGCAATAATTAATCACATCTCGCTCTCTTTCTCTCTCTCTGTGTATAAGTTTGCTAAGTTTTCACATCGTCTATCGTCTCGACTACATCCTCATCCTATTTTGTTTCAAGTCGTTGAAAAAGTGTGTTGGTAGTTAGCGTTGGCGTTTACGCTGGGGGCAGATTAAAGCTTTATGGGAACTGAATTAGGATTAGGGCACACATACATACATACAGTAGAAATGTAACGATGGAGATTCTCTGCTTGAATTCATCGATTTTCCGAATTCCGAATTGAGGCAACTTTTAATTTAAGGGGGAAGGAAGCACAGAGAGTTGTTCAAGTGTGCAAATATGTGAGACTGTAGGGGCCCTCTGAGTTTTTGCACTTCCTTGATGAAAAGAAACTGAAAGGTTCCTTCAGCTTCTGCATACTATAACATATAAAGTAAAAATAAATGTGTACTTAGTAATTTATAGGGAGGGCTTCGGAGAAAGGTAGAAATGCATTATTGTAATGGATGATGATGTTTTTTTTGGGGGGGATGTATGTACCTACATCACTTTTGATTCTCAACGGATGTACGTACCTACCTTAGCTTCCTTGCATATTTCTTTTGTATGTAGCTAAGACGGATGGATAGATGACAAAGAAGGAATTCTCACTGATGTAGAGGCTGATATAGAATAGAGACGGAAATAAAATGGAAATAGAATTAAAAAAAAATAGTCGAAGGGATTCAAATTGAATTGAGATGGAAATCTTGCGATTAAAAGTAAATCCTTGAATAAATAGTTTTGGTGTTTTCTAGGTTCTTCCAAGTTGGAATGCTTCTCGCGCTGGCTCCATTAGCGTCAAAGTGCGAACGACGGAACCCAATGGACTGATTCTATTTGCGAGCGGATCTCCAGACGGACAGGTACTTCATTAACTTTCTCTTATCTATATGGTTATCCTTCTTCCTTTTTCTGTCTTTTCCTCTCTCTCTCTCTCGCTCTTTGTCCCTGCTCTTAACCTACTGTCAAATGCACTGTCTACCCTCATTGGGGTCCTTCAAATATGGCGTCATGTTTTTACACTGATTCGAAAATTTAAATTTTACTTTGCGCCCTTTTTGAAAAGGCTGATATTAGGTTTTACACTTTTTCAAAAAATTCAATCTTGTTTTGCGTTCTTTTTGAAAAAAGGCTCATACTATGTTTTTACACTTTTTCAAAACGATCAATCTTGTTCTGGGTTTTGCGTCCTTTTTAAAAAGGTTGTTGCTATGTTTTTGCACTTTTTCAAAACGATCAATCTTGTTCTGGGTTTTGCGTCCTTTTTAAAAAGGTTGTTGCTATGTTTTTACACTTTTTCAAAAAGATCAATCTTGTTTTGCGCCCTTTTTGAAAAGGCTGATGCTAGGTTATTGCACTTTTTGAAAAAGTTCAATCTTGCATTGCGTGTGGCGTACTTTTTCAAAACATTATTTTTACATTTTTGCCCTTTTTCGAAACCCTTTTTTAACCCAAATCGTATGACGTCATACTTGCGAGGCTCCAAACCTAGCTGTCTCTCTCGCTTTCCATAGCTCAGTATGATGTAATATATGTGAGTGGTTTCCTTATTCGCTTTCCCATTCTTACTGGAGATGCCTGCCCGATGCGCTTCAATTGTTTTTTCGTTCTTCTTGTTTGACTCGAAACTTTTTCAGGGAGATTTCTTTTCCATTGAGATGGTGGACGGTCAGATTTACTTACATGTGGACTTGGGGACGGGTGCTCTACGTGTCCTAGCAACGTCCGATCCCATCGATGATGGAGAATGGCATGAAATTGCCGTAACTCGGAATGGCCGATCAGGCAGTGTCAATGTGGATGAGCTGGCTACAGACTTTAATAGTCGGGGAGATGCGACGAGACTTGATTTGGACGGTCTTCTTCATATTGGTGGTCTGGGGAATTTAGATCATTCTTTCTATCCGGTCCCCATATGGACGGCCTCATTGAGGAAAGGATTTGTGGGATGTGTCCGGGCACTTATTATCAATGGTCAACCTATTGACTTGGCTGCTATCGCTCAGCAACAAGACATTGGTAGGTTTTCTAGAATCTAGATCCTACTCATTTTACTTTAGGATTCGATAAAATCTGATGCCCTCCATTATATCGGAGATTACATTAGTTTTTTCGTTTTGTTTCTCCAAAAATAAAGAGTAGGATTTTCCCTGTCTAATAAGTATTTGCTTTGGAATTAAGATTTAAGATTTTCATTTCTTACAAGTTCCTTCTTTGTGGCTGGAACAGCTGTTCTGATTTCCATTTCCATTCTATTTTTATTGCTCCCCCGTTTTTGTGTTGGTAATGAATCTTTACGTTTGAGCTATTAGCATTTACAATTTAAGCTCAAGGAATTAGTGAGAGTGTGTGTATCCAGCTACCTAGGAAATAAAGGTTAATTGTTTTGTGGGGTCTCTGAAAAGAGACGACGACGTCGGGAATGAATGGGAAAAAGGTAAGGGACGAGGAAGACAATTTGAATAATCTAAGCTTACCACTATGGTAATTTATTCGTTGGATACGAGTACTAATTAAAATTAAGTAGAGTCATTTAAGATTGGGTCAATGGCTGGGGTAGAAGATACAAATACGGTGCGTTGGTTTCACGTTCTGTTTGTATTTGTGACTTGTAAATTCCAGGTTCAGTCCGACCCATGTGTCAAGTTGGAAGTGCGGGGCATTGTGTTTCTAATCCTTGCCAGTATGGTGGTAAATGCTTGGATGGCTGGAATCGGTTCATTTGCGACTGTTCTCATACGGATTTCACAGGTAGGAATACATATGTACAATTGATAAATTTCCAGGTTCTCCATATGCCTGACTACAACCATTTTGTCCCTATTACAATTTTTTAATCAGTAATACATGCTTATCGCTGCTTAAGATACAAAACGGCGCTTATCGAGTATTGCTTAAAAGAAAGTTACGCGCAGGCAAATGTGCAGATCTGCATCTAAAATGACGCGTGTTCTTAAAATCTGAAAAAGGCCCAATATTTTTCATTTATGTAACACGTAAGAAAGCGGGTATTCACATGTTTTCACAATGCAAATCAAGGTTTTGCATGCTTCAAAAAGTGGAAATCAAGACTTTGCATGTTTTAGAAAAACCCAAATCGAGGTTTTGAAAGTTACGGAAAAAGCCGAAACAACGTTTTGCATGCTTATAAAAGTGTAAATCAAGGTTCTGCATGTTTCCGAAAGTGCAAATGCAGGTTTCGCATGCTTCAAAAAGTGTAAATCTGGGTTTTGTATGTTTTCAAAAAGTGTAAATCTAGATTTTGTGTTTTCAAAAAAGTGTAAATCTAGGTTTTGTGTTTTCAAAAAAGTGTAAATCTAGGTTTTGTGTGTTTCAAAAAAGTGTAATCTAGGTTTTGTGTGTTTTTAAAAAAGCGTAAATCTAGGTTTTGTGTGTTTCAAAAAAGTATAAATCTAGGTTTTGTGTGTTTTCAAAAAAGTGTAGATCTAGGTTTTGTGTTCCAAAAAGGTGTAACTGTATGTTTTGTGTGTTTCAAAAAAGTTTACAAATTACAAAGTTTCTGCATAATATTAAGCAGCTGATTTTATCAATGTGTTACGAAAAGAGAAAATATTGGTCCCTTCTACGCGAACACTGGATACGCGTCACTTTACATCTTGAGCGTCGATAAATCATGTACGACAGGAGATTAGCTCATGGTTAGCATTGTCGCTCTCTGAGCTAGTATCTAAAATATAATTGGCAGCTCAAATCCTTATCACTGTGTATAATCAGAGTGTTGATCTAAATCCAGCTGATATTTTAGACGACAGAGTAACAGTTTTGCATGTTATTAATAAAAAGTTTGCTCAATGCTGCACAGCACAAGCAAGGCAAGGGTAAGCTGTCGTGAATAAATGCTAAGCGTTTTTGAGCGAATCAACGCCAATGTGTACACATTAATCGTAAAGATGTTAATAAAAATATCGTAAAGATTTCCGCTTACCTCCATGTACTCTGGTGATTTCCATTGAAACGATCTGGTGTGTTTTTTAATCCACCGCTTTACATATGTTTGTATTGGTTTTCTTTTCTTTTCTCTCTCCTTTCACATTCATTTGAATCCGGGTTCGATGGACCACGTTCTTGGACTCGATGGGATGGACGCCTCGTAGGCCCTACCTGTGCCAAAAGTATGCACGAAGATTTTTCAAGTCCTTTTACTTTACAATCATCTTACATATAGTATAATTTAATAAGTATAAGCTAATTGAGATTTCCGTGATTAGTGTGAGGCACGCAAAGTTTCGGAAGTAATAATTAATTTACTTTGTACCCACAACAGATGCTGCCACACTCAGTTTCGACGGGACTCAGCACATAATAATTTCCTATGCAATTCCCGTCAAAGCTGAAGCACACGATATTACACTCCGATTCCGGGCCCATCGTCCAGCAGGTACAATAAAAATTTTTTTTTCTGTAGAAAGTTTACGGTTTTGGTAGTTTTTTGTTGAATTGAGTGGTAGGTTTTTTGGGTACGCACTCTCTGTCCCACTAAACAACACACAGAGTGTATAATTAGTGTTTGTAATTACGAGGTTGAAAATTTCAATCACGTTCACGCAAATACGGTCCTGTTTTTCTGTATCTTTAGACTGAGTAGGAGGAGGGAAAGTGTGTTCCAAAATATATACGTGGGCCCTTGTTTATTCTCTCTCTCTTTCTCTTTTTCCATGTCTGTCAACAACGACGGACCCAGGTTCACTTTTGTCGATGGGGTCTAATTCAGCGTCAGATTTCCTCGACGTTTCACTGGAAGGGACGCGGATAAAACTTCGTGTTCGGCTTGGAGATCGTGAAAAGGTGAGCTGGGCTCGCATGTCTTGTTTTTGGAGTAGTAATTGTCGTTGTTGGCGGATCCATTAACTACGTACATATAAAATATACTATATCTGTATACCTACGACCTACTAGTACTACTACTACTGTGTGCCCTGGGCTAATGATAAATTGTTTGATTCCGAATCGTCCAATTCTCAGGTTCTCTTTACTGGTCGAGATTTAAACGATAATCAATGGCATTTAGTTCGAATTCACCGACGAGGGAATCATATTCGAGTTCAAGTTGATGACATTCCTCCAGTCACGGGTAAAATAAAATATTATATTTGTTTTTTAAACAAAAAATGGGCCCTTAGCGTGAGACACGCAGTCTGGAGTTACACTATTATATCTATCAATGACTGTGTGCACACAAAACAAATATCAGTAGTTTTTGGATAAAGAAGTAATTGCATTAACGTTTTTTTCTGTTATTTTTTTTGTCATTTGGTTCTTTCGTTGTTCGTGTGTAGGCGAAGTGCTCACGAAGACCTGGTTGCTGGAAGTGACGGTGATGTTGATTGGAGGGGGGTATCATAAGCGGGGGGGTGGTGGGCCCGGAGGTGAGGAAGATGTGAAGCTGCCCGTATCTGGACTTCAATTTGTGGGTCACATGCAACAATTAATAATTAATTCCCAGCATATTTTCGAGATGATTCGCGTGGGTCAAATCGAGAATGTGGAGAGTAATGCCAAGTTCGGGAAATCGTCACCAGTCGTCGACAAGCCCGTCACTTTCAAATCCAAACATACCTTCGTGGGACTGCCACAGCTGAAGGCCTACTCGACCACTAATATTTATTTTCAATTCAAAACTTTGGAGCCAGATGGTCTCATCCTGTACAACGGGGGGAAGAGTCAGGATTTTATTGGAGTCGAGATGGTCAAGGGTCACCTTCACTACGTCTTTGACTTGGGTGACGGGCCCGTGAAAGTGAGGGACACTTCAAGACATGCGTTGAATGACAATCGATGGCATACTGTGACGATCGGGAGGCCGAACTCAAGGCAACATACACTCATGGTGGATGAGAGCCTCTCCATTGTGTCCAGTCTAGGGCCGAATATGAATTTGGATTTGAATGGAATTCTTTATGTGGGTGAGTGCAACTTGCAGATGAAAGAGAAAGAGTAGGTCGACGTCGAATGTCGAATGGCGAAGGAATAATTTATAGTTTTTTTTTCCCCGTTTTTCCTCTTAGAACTTAGAACAGTCAATTCATAATGAGAATTTTTTTTATATTTATATTTCCATCAGGTGGTGTGCCTGAGAATATGTACGATAACAATCTACCCAAAGTTCTTCAGTCACGTTATGGATTTGTGGGATGTTTGGCAAGTTTGGATTTGGGTGGTGAAGCTTTGAATCCGACAGCAGATGCTCTTGTTCCATCGAACATGGTTGTTGCGGGATGTGAAGGTATCATAATCATAATCCTGTCCCTCTTGTTCCTTTAAAATGCTCAGTGTTTCATATGACAGTAAAATACCCGGGATTAGAAACCTTTTGTATATGTCTGTATGTGCAGTAATCGTAATTTTGATGAAACCTTTAATTTTTTCTCTCGGTTAACTACTATTAGATGCAAATGAGAGGTGCACTTCCGATTCCTGCTCGAATGGTGGCGTTTGTGTGGAGCAGTGGAGTGGCCCAGGATGCGATTGTGACAGAACTTCCTACACGGGACCCATCTGTGCTCAAGGTATAGTCATAGTAGTCATTATATAATAATTCCCTGTGCTGTGTTGGGCTTTCAGTGTTAAATATCCCGTGAAATCCTATATTTTTACAACCCTTTTTTGAAGGACTGGGTAACTAGCGAGAGGCAGCAGCCAGCTGAGAGGAATGAATTTTGAATTTATCGAATTTTCACTTTTTTTCAATCCCCGTCAACCATGCGTGTGCTAACATTCTAACATTTTTTTTATATGTATATCCGTCTTTATTGGTGCAGAGTCGATATCGTACGATTTTGGGCCGGGGAGAGGAGTAATTCTTTTCACTTATCCTGAAGAAAGAAGACCAGACACGAGAGGAGATTCAATCGCCTTTGGATTCCTTACTGCTGATCCCGATGCAGTTCTACTTCGTATCGACTCGGCCACTTCTGGAGACTATTTGGAAATCGAGCTGGTACGTCGGTCGACTGTATCTATATACCTATAGCTATAGTCTAGTTTAAGCTAACTAGCAAGTATAAGAATGTAGAATGTTGGGTGAAAAATATTTTTTTTTGTTGGGGATTTCGGTTGAGTTTGAGTTTGAGGATGTACCTACATAGCTATAGGTCTGGTCTGTGTAATCCGTGTTTGCGTGAGTCTACATACATAAATGTATAATCGACTTATAGGTGGACGGGAAAGTGGTAGCGGAGTATAATATGGGGAATAAGAACTTGAGCATTGGAGAACGTGGAACGAGGAAAGTTAACGACCGGAACTATCACGTTGTGAAATTTACACGGGCTGGACCGAACTCGACATTGCAGCTGGACAATTGGGACGTGGTTAAAAAATATCCGAGTGGTAAGTGTATATGGAGACGAGCCTTGGACTTTTACTCTCTGTAGCTTAGAGAAAGAATAAGGAAGCTATAAGTTACGATACGATTTCTATTTCCTCCAAGCCCAACCCCACACATACATTCCTTCCCCATAAATTTCTGTTTACATCTCTCTTTTTGTTTTATCTCAATTTTCTAGAATCCAAGTTGTCCGTCTTTAACAGCCAATCTTTGATTCATGTTGGCGGGTGGTGGAATCGGAACAAGCGAACTGTTGAACGTCCATTCCAGGTTGGTCAAAACGTCTCTACACAGTCTACAGAAAGATATGAATCGGGAGAAAAAAAAAGGGGAAGAAGAAAAAAAAAACTAACGGATATTCCATTTTTGCGTTTCTTCATTCAATTTGAATATCTTGATGGAAACTTTCATTTTGAAATTTATTTGAGTTTGATGTCTACATTTTTCTTCCCTTTGTACGAAGGAAATGGGACGAGCCCGAGCTCACGTCAAATTTATCGAGAACGCTTGTCTATCTCTCTCCCATGCAGATTTGTACACATTTATGGGATTGAAAGACATTTTGCAATTTTTCCTTGTACCTTCCGCTCTAGGTACATAATCATAACATCCTCGGTGTACATAATGTACATACTTTCACGTGTTTATTGAGCATTAGAGGAACATGTATGTCGTGATAGCTATTTTTACGATTATGATCGTGTATTACTGGAGGAAAAGGAGTAAAAGCAAATAAATGTAGGAGGGAGGAAACACGACAAGTATGGGGACAAGTAAAAAAAAAAAATGGAGACGGATAGAGCAAGAAGTGTGAAAAAAGGAATTACGATGATGGAATATTTTTATTAGTCTGCCAGCATGGAAATGTAATGTAAATGATGTTGGAATATAGAAAAAAATTATGGATAATGGATATAATGTGATTTATTTGAACTGCCGCAGGGAGTAGTATCCGGCGTGGTTGTAAATGGCCTCAGACCTTTAGACATGGCAACAGACCGTGACCCACGTGTTCAAATAATAGGAGATGTTCATCAAATCACCTCGATAGGCTCTTTACCCCGGGATGGAGACATGATGCAAAAGGTAGAGCCGAAGTTCCTCGACGATCATCGCTCTTGCCCCCATATTATTTTTCTTCGATACTGAATTGATGAACTCGAACACGGTTGATAATATTTAAGCATTTTTTTTTCTTGGTTTTTCATTCTTCATAGACGACAGCATCTGGGACGCCTGGAGTGATGGATGACCTAGTGTACTCGGGTGCGAGTCCGCACGGTTGCTCCGTGGATGACGAAGATGAATGCGTGCCGGTTTTTGATACAGGAAGTGGTGATGATCTCGTAAGTCAGTCAATTTATAGATGTTTTTCTTATTTGAATTTATGTGTTGCTGCAAGGGACGTTTCCTAGTTTTCTTCCAGTCCACTGTCTTGACTCTTGACAGTCTTTATTATGAGTTTTGACTTTGACCAGAACCAGAAGACACTCTCGTTCGACCCACTGGACTGGATGAAATCAATAATTTCCCGTTTAGAATAAACATATCATGCTTGTACGCCGGAGCTGAAAGGCCGTCAATATTTTATTTCATAATATGTAGTATGGTATTTTATCAGATGTTTATGCTTATTTTCTGAACTGTCAACTTGACTGCTTGTACTCCGACTTACAAACTTACAACTGGGTACATATTAATTATGTACCTATTTTAGTACGTAGCTTTTAGACTTTTCTTCACAGCTGAGTGAGTACGGCGGGAAATGCGCCAGTATTCCAAAGCGTAGGCTGCAAGGGACATATCGATCGTGGGTGGGTGATGTGATAAAAAGAATTAATGTGGCAGAAGTCCAGCGTCACCGTCATTTCATTTCGACATAAGTCCTAACTATTATCTTTTTACCAGTCACCAGTGTGTTTACAAAAACTATAAAATACAGTTTCAGTTAGCACGGTTTCAAAATTAGTAAAACATGTAGGTATTTCGTTTTTCAAAAGTTGTAAAGCTGCTATTTTTGTTTTTTCGAAGATGGAGAAACCGCTATTTTCCTTTTTTCAAAAGTGGTAAAACTGTGTACTACTGTCATTTTTTCGAAAATGGTAAAACTGCTATTTTTATTTTGTCAAAATCGATAAAACCGTTATTTTCGTTGTTTCAAAAATGGCAAAACTGCTATTTTCCTTTTTTCAAAAGTGGTAAAACTGTGTACTACTGTCATTTTTTCGAAAATGGTAAAACTACTATTTTCGTTCTTTCAAAACTGGTAAACCTGCTATTTACACTTTTTAGACAGACAAAGGTAAAAAAACGGTTTCGACGGTCTTACGACATTTAACGTAGCATTAATTGATCGATGAACTGACTTCACAATGCTTCTTCATCCACGATCTGTATTTATACCTACTTACATATTTATTCCAACACGTCTTACTTTTTGAAAGTAGGTAATTGTTCGCTAAAAGTGACTTGTGTCTTTGCAATGGTTGTTTCAGATCACTCCCGTGTACACGCCGAGTCTAGTAACGCGCCGTCCGTCCACTACCATCACTGACCATCGTAAGCAGCGGCCGTCTCGACCCGTCGTTCCCTGTGATGACGAGGACTGTGCGGAGGGCTCCGGGGTGGGGATCGTGATGACAGATGATGAGATTACTACCATTTCGGGGATCGTCACCACCACACAACACGGATCCTCATTTTTTCATACTCCGGGATCCTCCACTGCCGGTGCTGGTGCTGGCACGTCCACTACAAGCGACGGGTCATCATCATCATCATCTTCATCATCATCTTCCTCGTCTTCATCTTCTTCCTTCCCCTACTCCACGACGACAATAACACATCATACTCCATCGTCCACGACCACCACCTCACATCATCATCTTCCCGAATCCTCCTCCGTGCCCACGACGACGGGTCAAGGCTCCACCACCTCTCGCTACACCCCGCCCACCCTCGACGAGAAATTCCCCGTTAATCACATTTTCGACTTTGATCACTCGGGAACGAATAATGTGCCGATCACTCCGCGTGGGGGTGAATCACCCACGAATGGGACCTATACGCCGCCGCGTGTGACTGAGAGTGAATCAACGTTGGTGATCATCATTATTATAGCTGTGCTAATGATTATTATCGTTTCGATACTCATCCTCTTTGTTATGTGTAAACGACGTGATGATCCCACCTACAAGATTGAGGACAAAGGACGCTACGAGTATGTTCCAAGTGCTGGGGGTGGGAATGGGGGAGGGAATGGACAGGCTGCGGCTCGAGGTAGAAAAGCTGGGGTAAAAGAGTGGTACGTCTAGTCTCAATAATAATTATTATAATATGGTACTTTAGTTTCATTTTCTACGCTATTCCAATAATTATAATAATATAATATATTAATTAATTAATTATAAAAGCGTAGCATAGCAAATAACTCTACATTTGTATTTACTGTTTAAAAAAATTTCCGTTTTCCTGTCAAATTATTTTATCTTATTTTTTTACGCGAAAGCAAAAAATGGAAAGCCAATAGCCACTGGCCAATAGCAGATATAAAAAAAAGGATCTTCATCGTTCTTTCTCATTCTCAGTTATTATATTATATAGAGAGTTAAAAGAAGCGTTGAAAGTTATTGTAATTTATTGTAGACTAGTGTGCATTGATATACTGACGTTTTTGTAGGCCAAAGCGATATTATTATGATTATCTAAAAACGACTATATTCATAGCTACAATATTAAATATATTACATTGAATAATAATTATTACAAAAATGTTATTATTTAAGCGGTTAAGGTATTTAAGCGGTCGATTAAGCGTACATACAGAATACAGATATTACTGTACTATGATGATACATATGATGAAAGATGCGATTATACATTACAACATATAATTATTATTATTATATATATATACTTATATAATTAATACGTTAATTCGGTATGACGAGGCTATATATCCGCTGTACAATAATACTATTAATGTAACGCAATATGATTATTCTAATTCATACAACCACGTGCATAACTAAATCAATAATGATGTGAATGATAAGCAGTGTTTGTTTTTTCCCTTCGTTTCTTGTTACTGTGTGCATCGCGTCGAGTTGGAATATCTAATCTATAATATTTTCGTAAAAGACTGAATTTTAGTCGTTTGTTGACGTTGATTACTCTGTTGATTGCTCAGACTTGATTGCTGACGCCAAAATAATAAAAAATTTCAAGAAGAAAACAATTACAAAAAAAAATAAATAAAACGTAATAAATATGCGAAGTAAATTGGTAATAAAATACCTACGCCCTATAAACTTGTGAACCAGCAAGATGGAAGAACATTTAAAAAAAACTGTTATAACCCATTCAATATCTATTCACAATAACAAACAGGTTGTGAATTTGTTTGCTTATGAGTGGAGTCAATTATCGAATTAGATGGAAATTGAATCATTGAAAAATTACAAAAAAAAGTTGATGTTGGTTGACTCTATTATATAATAATAATACAGTTATGGAATTGAATCAAATTGAATAAAAATAAAACAAATAATGAACATGCAAGTAAAAAGTATAAGTGTAGCCACATGTGGAAGACATCGAAATTTTGAATTTTAAAACAAACAAATTTGAATGTTGTACCCGAGAGAGAGTGTGTGAAATGAAAGTCATCGATTAATCTCTCTTCATACCTACCACCTATACATTTAATATAAAAATATATAATATATATATAATAAAAATAAAAGTTGGATTTGATTTTTTCTTTAGTTCTGTGTGGGCTTTTACCTTTCTTATTTTTAAATTCGCTTTCTCCGGCTCTGGTTCTGGCTCTCTCTCTCTAATATGTTTTGCGCCTTCCTTCCGTTGTATGTATATATTTGTACGATTATGTTAATATAAGGCTATAAAACTGTATTATTTATGCGGCTATTGCTATTGAGTGGAGTTTGGAGTTGTTTAGCCGAGGCAGATCCATCCCCAGCCACGGTTCATCGAACTTCTTCTTCTTCTCCCGTACCGTTTTGACAGCTTTTACTGGGATAGAATCATCATCTCTGGAGATCTCTAAGTCTCGGTAGGAATTCGAATTATGATATTAAAATACATTTTCCACAAAGTGCAAAATAGCCGAGAATATAACCGTAAAGAGTCCAATGACAATAATCTGACGGATCGCTCGCTCTCTCGCTCTCTCTTTCGACCAAGCCAATCTTTGCCGAAAGCTACAGCAGCATCACTACCATAAGCCAAGCTGAGGACGGGACGGACGGAGGGCAGTAAATTCCAGACAATGGAATATTTATTCAAGTATATTTCACAGATAGACAAGTGCCGAGTGAAGAATGGAATTAAATAACACATAAATATAAATATTCCCAGAAATTCTCTACAGATTTACCGTTTACTCGAAGAATAGGACGAGTTGAGGGGGGACTAATGCTATGCTGGAGAGCATTCAGTATGGAAAAAAATGAGAGAGTTAGTATTTTATTGACAGTATGAGGAGCTCTGTGTGTGTGTGTGTGTGTAGTTGCCGAAGCCAACTACTCAGTAAATAAAGATTGTCAACAATGGAGTTCTCCTCGTCCTGTTCCGGAGCGCAATTTGGGTTATAAACGAGAAAATGTGTTTGCTCCAGTCCTTTTGTCCACCAAAACTACAATACATAGTAGGTCTGCACTTCCTCTTCTTTACCAGATTCAACTGTCCAAGTCTAGATTCTAGATTCTCTGGCAGTAGCGTAGCCAGATGCCAGCCAATAATGGTGGTCCTCTGTGTTTTAGTGTAAGCCGAGAGGGTATAGCCCTGCCTCGTCTATGCACTAGCTACGCTGCTGATCCTTGAACCAGATTAGAAGTACTATCAAGATGAGACGAAGTCGAAGTGCTAAGGCATGTTAGGCTGAAGACGAGTTGGGGTATGTGTGGCGGTGACAGCTAGTTGACTAGCATTGTCCCTGTTATTACGAATAAATACAACTGATGAAAAAGTCAAGTTGACTCCCACAACTAAAATGTATCATCTGTTAAAAGCCAGACAGAATCCCATTGTAAGCCTGTATAAAGTTACTATATTGAATTTTGGAATTCACAGAATTCCGCAGGGATGACTAGAATTGGGGATTGCGGAGTTGAAGTTGGAGTTAGGAAACCACAGGATTCTACGCTAAACCATCACATAAAATACACTAGCTAATATAGATCGACCCTACACACTACACAGATATATACATACGCTATAGACCTATAGACTATATATCTATATATCGTCAATGTAAAGGGAAAGTGGAAGGCATCGGCATGTATTTATGCAATATGGCCGAAGTTCATTCGTACATTCTGTAATTCTGTACATATGCAATCCCCACATTGCCCACACGATACGGATTGGTAACGTTAAAATTATACGATGATGATCAAGAAAGCTTCTGGAGTCTGGAACTGGAAGGCTGGTCCGATTTACCAAATTAATTCAAACATATCTCAATAATTCCCAGGGCTTGGTCGTTAGTTGGAAGTCACTCTGTCGGATTTAGATTTAGATTTGCAAAATTTAATTCCTTGATGATGCCTTTAGACTGTCCAAAGGATAAAAACTAAAAATAATTATTGCAGTGCAGTGCCAGTGTAGATTAGATACGTTGATACGTATAAGTACTTTGACCTGGAAATCCTGACGGGTTGATTTTCTACTACTCGTAATCCTATTTACAGCAAAAATAATTGGGAGCATTGTTATGACTGATGAGGATACTGATGCAGATACTGAAACTGATGGATGATTGATATTAATTGTTTGCAAATTTCCTTCCATTCATACTTCAATAGAAAAAATATTGTATGCATTATGCATACTACTGACATGACCCAAAGCTCACGTTAGTTTAGTTTATACTTTGACGTTTCAATAACATTCTAGTTCCCTCATCTTTTCTACGAATTTTCTGTATTATATCCGTATGAGCTGACTATTGACGACGAGTACAGTAAACGTGACTGGAATTACTCATGGGATTTGTGGAATATTGGAATATTGGTATGAAACATGTCGTTGACATTATACGAGTATGATTACAGCATTATAAAATAGTAGTAGACCTAAAAAAAACACAAAAACACGTTCGTTGTATCTTGTATATGTTGTGTGTGTTGTGGCTCCACGGGCTTTGACTCAATATTCTTCCATTTAAATCCCATGAAACGTTCCCTTCCATTTATTGTAACATCTGTATCACTGTAATTTACAAATACGATTATGAAATGGAAATATAGAGTGAACATGGGTTGAATAGATATTTTCTTATGGATTTAGTTTAATTTTATTTGGGGCAAAAGCTGTAGCAAAAGCAAAAGCAAAATCATAACCAAAAAAGACAGATGACAGGGAGAATGAATCCGCACGTACTACAGTATACCGATAGAAGAAATCTGTAGCCACATTGTATACATACATATAATTACTACCATAGGAAAGCAAAGCACTATAGTATGTATTAGTAAGCGTACGATTTCATTTTCATTTTCATACGTATTGATCCTATTTTATTTAGATTTATGGTTTTTGTATATTTCACAGGCTACAATATTCATATTTCACATTTGCATGGATTGCTGGATTGCTTTTGCTTTTGCTTTTGCTTAGTCGACTACTTTGGCAGGGCAGTACGGTGTGCATTGTACACGGGATTTTGGATTATTCATACCAGCACTCCCGCTGAGTTAATTAAATTCAAGAGCTGAAACCGAGTGCGTAGCTTGATACGGTGTGGTGGTAAGGATATAGATATATGTATGAAATAATACGTGAATGAAGGGTTTTTTTAGAGAGTTGAGCAAAATACCCCTATAAATACTTACCATGGGGAAGAGAAAAGAGTTTTGTATAAATAAAGTCATTTCACACCAACACCAACAACTCCACACAGAGCCAGAGCCAGAGCCAAAGTACATAGACGGCAGCTACACATTATATACCTACCTATACAAGGAAAAAGAAGACCAGGAAGTGAGTAGATTGAAGATTGCCAAAAAAGGAGAGTGAAAAATCATCTTTCAACAAAAGGGCGAAGAACGAGCAAGAAAATAAACGGAGTTAAAAAACATGGCTAAATGTGTGTTCATAGGACTCCTTATTTCCCTTGGGCTGGTCGCCACGTCTTTATCCGCAAAAATGAATACTGTGAGTTATTAAATTCTATTCTTATACTATACATATAGCCTACACTTATATGTAATTGTGTAGAGCCTACTGATTTTTATTTCTCGTTAAGGTTCTGTCTTCTGTCATTGTGGCTGTTTAATTGTGCCGATAAGCAATATATTTTCACTTGATGATTCTGTGTTGTTTTTTTTTATCTTTCTTTCTCTCTGTCTTTCTCTCTCTTTATGTGCACAGTTGGCCTATGGATACGGTTGTGATCCCAAAGTTTGCTCGGATATTTGTGGCTCAACCGGAGTGGATGACTTCACCGCCTACAGCTGTAATCCATTTACGTGCAAATGCTATTGTAGCAACGTAAGTCTGTCTACCTTCTATATTATCTCATCTGTGGCCGCTAGCCGTATCGCAGAGAGCCCATTCTGCTGTGTGCAGAGGATAAATTGTATTTATGTTGTGGCCAACATGTGCACAATTTCTCGTTTTGTGCACATTATTAAAAAGCTCAAATCTAGCAGCAAGCAATATAACTACAAATTACAAATATAAGACTTTTTCTAAATAACTGTACTAATAATATATGTGCATTTTTTCTAATGATTTCTAGCCACCGCCTCCTAATTGCATTCCTGACAGGGACGGTCGTTGTGATAATTACTGCAAGCAAACTTACTGTCATGGATATTTTGGCATACTATGTGGATCGTATAATAATCCAGTCTGTACTTGTGCCTGTGATCCTTATGGAGGCTGGCTGAAAAATAATATAAATGCGTCTTTGAGTTCTTCGGAAGTCGAGTAGATGATTTAGATTTAGCAGCTGATGAGTGGTAGAATACATTTGCTGTTATGTATGTACATATATGTAATTGACAGGAATTTTCCGCTACTTCTGTAGGTCTGTACATTGGCATTATTACTGTATCAAATTATGTTTTACAGATGTTCCCTATTTATTTATTTTGTGAAATAGTTTTTATAGAAATAGAAATGAAATGATTTACTGTTTAAAATAAACACTGCACTGTAATATATTATTACATTATAGCATCATACTTACGAAAATTTAATGTTTGGGAGTAAATACATGCTAAAAAATTTGCAGCCTCCACTTTCGATTTATTATTTGATTATAAATTATACTTGGGTAGGTATACTATTTTTGCCTTGAGCAAGGCAAATTTATTAATAGGCGCACACTTTTTACGTGTACGTTAGGAACTTAACTTACTATGTAATTCTAGGAAAGTATGAAGTAATTGAATGAATGGTATTTATGTAAATAGTACGAAATTTATGTTTGTTAAAGAATTATGTATGGACGAAAGTTTATTTTGAGACGCTGACGGCTGAATTAAATATTTGTGTAGTGTACACATCCTACGACAAAACTAGGAATCGTTAATTAATGTTTTTACGGAAATTACACCCTAAAATTAAACAGCACTCCCCAGTATTTATTTTAGTTCTTTCAAAGCAAAGCAAAGGAGGGAAGTATAATGATTATGATTATTTTGGAATCAACGAGTGAGGAGTCCCTTCCGTTTCAGCATGCTATCGCTCATTCATCATAAATGTATAATTAATTATATAAGCTACTCACATACATAGCTTCCGCTTTCATCTAAATAATTCATTCATGATGTATTTCCAGGTTCACCCCATCTATGAATCTAGCATTACAGACGCCAATTAGCATGAATCAGAATCTAAAATGTGGACCATGTGCAAAATTGATACCTAAAGAGAAAAATAAATATTTACATTTCCTAGGAACGGACAACGGACATCAATGAGCTCAAAGGCAAAGGCGGGCAGTGTGTACGCATCTGTACTACCTTGCCGAAGATATATTATACTACATACTATAGGCGAATTTTTTTATAAAAGATAAACAACAAAATGCCAACTTATACATTTTTGAACGAGAAAGTAAATTGACATTGGACATTGTTTTAAGTCTACGGGATATTTTTCAATGCTTTGCACACACTATCTGTCTCTGTGTCAATTTCAGCTTCAATTTCAGAATTTAAATCGCATAAAAGCTGCTGCTTAAAGTTGTTACCTATATGCTATGGTTATGGCTTCATCTTTCATGCCTTAAAGCAGATTTTTCTGGATGGTTTTTAGGATGGTTGGTATGTACATACATATATTTTGGCTGTATGGCATGATGATTCAGTATAACGGGAAAAAATTGCTTCTTTGATTTGTACGGGGCTCAAACTTGGAAGTTGTAAATCAAACTGATGACTGATGACCGTGGCCCTATTAGGTACGTACTTTAGTCGGATTGCCAAAAGTTGGAAGAAAAATTGTCGCTTTGGTTATTCTCCGAGTTGTGTGAGTCTGTGCTTATTCCCTATTCGTATTCGTCATCGTAATCGTATTTCAGACGAAACCCTTAATACAGGTAGGTACATATTTGCATAATTCATTGACGAAAGATAAAAACTAAATCCACTTAATGGCCCTAACAAAATTTCGATATGAGAAAGAACACAATAACTTATTATTGTTATGTTAGCCCAATTTTGGCTCATGTAAAAATATGCAGTTTTCTAAAATATAAGACAAAAGGTCAAGTTTGCCGATTGCGATTTTGGTTTGAATGCTAAAAATTAATTCGTATTTCAATAACTGAAACTTAAATGGGCCGGCAAATAAAATTTTATTTTTAAGTACATACATACATTCTTACGCATATGTATGTAGATCTAGTAGTAAGTATTAGAAAGAGTTGTTAGTTCAGTTAATTTTGTTTCAATCATCCTTCAAAACTTGGAATTGAAATTAAATAGCAAAATATGTGACAGTTTTGGCAATAATGAAGATAAAAAGAACGACAGAATGCATAACAATGCGAAAGAAAGCCATTCCATTGACGCTGTAGAGATAGCATTGGAACAAATTGGACAGTTCAGTGTAGTACCAGGCTTGTTCAACGTCCGAAAATGTTACTTTTTCGTACATGTGGTAAATGAGTACCTTGGTCAAATGGTAGTAACCAATGTTTGTTGTTAGTCGGACCTGAAATAAGGAAACAAATCAAAATTTTGTACTGGTTATGGTTATAGGTTATAGCCGTGTTGTGTAATCTTTGTTGTAGGATATTTGAATGAAAAGTACACATCAATGGCAAGATTCTATAAGTTGTGAACCCAAATAAGTAGTGAAGGACATGCAATTTGAGCAATATGGCTACCTACCACCAGCCTTTTAACATCCTCATCGAGAGTAGCCCGATCATCATTGCATATTACATTGAAGTAGACACAGAGGGTAATAAATGTGATCAAATGACGCCAGTCCCATCCAATGAGTCTCAGTAAATAAAAAATAAAAGCTTCTGGCAAGGGGCACAGCAAAGCCACTGAAGATGCACTTAGCTGAAAGCATTAAAAATCATCAACAGTTTTTGTTCTATAATTTACTAATATTTTTACTGCATACATCAGCCCGAAAATATCATAAAATTAAATTTATTATGATATATTTTCAGCTGACATGTTTCAAAAAAGAAAATTTATGTTAAAAAATATTTAAGATGCATTTATGATGCTTGATACACACTATTCTGAAAGGGCAATAATTAACGTTGGGATTGTAAATGTGTATTACATTTTGTATTGCAAGTATTGTATGATAATAATAATAACCTTACAAATGCATCTCTGACTACACTGAACATTCCTGGCTCTTCATCTGGCATCTTGAAATTCTTGTTGCGTTGCGAGAACGGCAAAGTAACTGCTTTCCCAAGTAACACAGGAAAATCCAATGAAATTTTAGAAATTAATATCACATGTGCACCACAATAGCATGGTTAGTCTAGTCCTAGTCTTATTTTTCGGCTAAATATCATAATTCACAAGTTTTGATAGCCTTGTACACAATAATTATTTTGTACAACCCCACATATTTTAAAAGTTTATTACTATTTTTAATCTACATATACATACCTAACAATAAGTTTAGTATAGTTATAATAGTATAGTGTATAACATGTGTATTAAGTTACTTAAGTTAAGTTAAAAAAATACTACATAGATTCATTTATCAAAAAGCGCCGGGCTGCCGGGCATATGTATCTAATGTCGTTAAGCCTCATGGCGCCAGCAAGCATTGCATTACAGGATGTTAATTTTATTTATTAATATTATTATTATGAATTTTATTTATTATGAAATGAATAACTCTTTTTTATAATACCAAACCAATCGTATTAAATTGCTTAATGCGTAATACCATTATTGCCATCAGTATTATTTTTTTTTTCTGCTGTTTTAAAAAAAGTTAATAGAATACTCATTAATTTCAGACTATTTTCAGAGTATTAGTGGTCAATTATTGTGAATTATGTTTTGTATTTTTCTAAATTTATTTTGTATTTTTATATAGTTGGTCGCGACGGCGATTGCATCCCGGGTTGAGATTATAAAGAAGGGGTTGTAAAGTTGTAATTTTGAGGCTCGGTACTACTAAACTTGTGCAGCTTAAAATTCTTTCTTTGGAAGTTACAGGGCAATCAACGCACACGTCTTGAGGGTGGTTACATAATTATGAGATACCGATGTTTTGCTTTTATTATCTTTTAAGATAGCCAACCGTTTGACACCCGAATTGCCAACTAGGTAAACTTAGTTCTTCTCGTCCAGCGCCATCCAAAATTGGCAACATTAGTTTTTGTTTGTTGCGAGTGCGAGGGAAATACAGTGGTTCTATTTTTATGTGACAGAGTGTAGGTAGGCATGTCTGAGAGAGTCGTATTTTTAAAAAATCCGTTTATTTAATTAAAACAAAGGGAAGGTGAAGCAAAACCAGTACATAATTTAATGCATATTTAGTTTAGGCATTTATCAAGTTTTGTCTCAGGTCTCGATATAAATAATCAAGAAAATGGAAACCTGGTTAAGTTTTTTTTATTAATTATGTAATTTCATTTGCAGAAAGTCGACTGTCGCCTTCAAACAGGCACAATTTTTGCAATGAAAGTTGAAATACTGAACAGAAGTGCAACAAAGCAATTGAATAAGATTCGGAATAGCGAAATTGATTTCGTAAATTTGATGTATCCGTCAAGAAGCCTGATGAGCTGGAGCCAGTGATCCTTCTTTTCATCATCCTGTTCTGTGGCAAGATCATACACTTCAAAGATATAATATTCAGCCATCTGTGTCAAGTAATAGTAGCCGATGCAAGTTAGCACGCAAGCCTATTTCATAATTCAAATTCCAAAAATAATTCCAAAAATATGGGGTAAGATTTTGTTTGCTTGCCAATTGTTTTTGATTTTGTAATAACATGGTATGTACATTCAACATTAAAAGCATTATTTCGTCTTTAGTCTAAAGATTAAAGTTATGCTTTCACTTACAACCAAAGATACAAATTTTACGTCGAGGATTCCTCGATCTTCAATTGCAATTATAATTACAAAGACAAAGGATGTGATGAGCACCAGGAGCAAAGGCCAGAGGCACCCCAGGAGTTTGAGTCCTAGAATCAACACGGCAGTTGGGGCTGCGTAGAAAAATATTGTTCTAGATTCTTTTACCTGGTGAAGCATTCAAGATTCATGCAATTGTTTAAATTAACAACTTCACGCAATAATACTTTTAACGTTGAATGTGTTTTAAATATGGTTTTAAAAGTCAAACTTTAAATCGAGTCTTTCGAATAAAAAAAACTTACAAAACCCTCAATTATGATTGAAACTATTTTGCGTTTCATGACTCCTAGTTTTGTTGAATCTCCTGAGTTAATTAACCCACAAAATTCTACAGACAACCAAAAGAAAAAGTAAAAACGATCGTTGTTTAATTGATGCCGTGAAAATGAAGATGAATTGAGTTTTCTTACTTATTGTTAGTACTCTGTAGCGTAGAGTGTAGAGTGTAGATCTTAGGCCTTTCCTGAAATCCGGAATTCCGAATTTACACAAATTCACAGTCGTCGAAATCGAATTAATGAGAATGAGAAAAAGAGAAAATCATGGAATGGAATCTTGATGAATGATGAATCTTGAAATCTTGATTCTAGATTCTTGATTGTTGATTCCAATTTATTTCTATTAATTTGTATTTTGTATTGAGCCACTAAAGATACTGACTAACGACGAGTAGACTATTATGTAGACAAGAACAAACTTACTGTATAAATTATTATAGCGAATGAGAACATCAAAAATTCAGAGTTTGATGAGCAAAATGATTGAATAAAAATTGTTTTGTTGATGTTTGGAATTTTGGAAACTGAATTCGTTAAAAGAATGGACTGCTGCCTTCTAAGACCCAAATGGTCGTAGCTTAAGGCTACGACCCCCTTTTAGACTTACCCTGCGCCCTGCGCCGCGCGCGGTGCTTAAAAATAATTCCTAAGCAACCAACTAACAGTAGTAACCAATAACGTAAAATTATTTTTTATTTTTGTAATGTAAGTAAGTAATGTTTGAAGGTTTGAACGCGCTCACCGGTCACCGAGTGCTGAAATTTTAGATTAAAGTGAAAGGGATCGTCAGTTACTTACAATCAAATAAAAATAAAGTAAAATTTAATGTGGATCCGTCCGTTGAATATTGGATTCTTGGATTGCAATTTGGTTGGCTTGGCTTTGCTCTGGCGATACTGGCGAAGGCCGGTCACTCGAATAACTGCCAGTTGGCCTAATAAAACATTAATAACGATTTGGTAAGAAAAGGAAAATGAGAAAGCACTGAAAGGATGGCACTCAGAGTGAGTGAGTGATTTACACGGGAGAAACCGAAAAACCGAAAAAACAGCCGACGAGGATACGAGGAAGGACGTTCATAAATTCATAATTCAAATAGTGAAAATTATACATACCTTCTACATACTGTCGAATGCAGATGAAAGAAAATTACTTATATTTGTATTTTTTATAACAAGTATCTCCTTGTGATTATGAAATTGTGGTAAAAATGAAGGCAAAGGCCATATCTAAATTCGTGATTGCAGCGGCTATTGTTGTAAGTATCGTCTACAATAATTCGGACATGCTTAAATACTTTTCTTCATTTTTTAAATCTTTGACAAAAGAGAAAAGAATTCACCGAAAGAGTATAGTAATATTGGATGCACCCTTATCTATACACTCCATATTCCTACAAAGATACTGATACGATTTTTCAGATTGCTTGTATGGGCGAGAATGGGGATGAGAATGATGCGGAGGGAAAACTGTGCAACGATGAGATTCAGGCTGCCAGGAATTCCATTCAAAAAAAGATCGGGGTTTGTCAATCTGAAGCGGCTGCAAAATTAGAATCCGCGGATCAAGCCGGCTGCATCTACAAATGCGCTCTTAAGATGGAAAATCTTGTAAGATAAGATAAGTACTTTATTTTTAATTTATTTAATAATCAATCATTGAATGAAACCGTTACATTGTTACAAGAGTTGTCAGCAACTTCAGGCTTCGCCTGTACAAACAATCTCAATTTTCATATTTTTGTCTTTTTAATTCGTTTAAATCGTTTATATTCAATAAAGATGGAGGAAGACTTGCGTTTAACACCGGAATCATTTTCAAAAGGAATTGGAAACAAAGTCACGGGAATCCGGAGGGAAATACTGCTAATTGCGCTGAATGTGTGCAATGGCAGATTTGGATCTAAACTAAATCCCGAAGAAACAGAGCTTTGCCTTGGTTATGAAAAATTTGGAATATGTCTTCAGCAAGGGCTGAATAAAGTTAGTGCAATATTTTTAATATTACTCCCTATTTTACTGGTAATAATAATTCATCAATTTTGATACCTTCAGTAGTCATACAGGAATTTTAGAGGACACGAAAGGGCGTAAATTCAAAACCGTCCGTAATAAGAGGAGGCAGAGGCATTAACATTAAGATTATGCGGTTATACTAATAAACTAAAAGCTAAAATTGCTAAAATGTTAATTAGACAGTTAACTACAGTATATTTTACTACTTCAGATTTGCGAGGGGTACAATTCAGTGAATTCAACGCGGGAGTTCCAGCCTGAAATGCAACATGAAGTAGCCAAAATTCCTGGTTCTTACGGTAATAATTACCTTAACAGTTCCCTACATAAACTAAGTCGGGTAAAACGTATTATTCTTATAATACCTCCTAAACGTACGTGTGGCGATCATATTAGATACCACGGCTGAAGAGGCGCCGGCTACTATCTGTGTAGGTTACTCGTTCAAATGGTGAATGGCGTTGAAATGGCCGTCGTAATCATAATTTAGTAATTATATTCACTCTCTTATTTTAATGTGTGTTTGTTTGCGTTTCTATCGTCCTATTAACTCTACCTAAATGAACAGAATTAATAAAGGAACGCAAAGAAAAATTATAACCGCGTTGGTAATATGTTGGTAATATTGGTAATAGATATTAAGGAATAATTTTAATAATACTGGCAATCTGAGTCTCTGCAGTCCAAGAAGAAATCTCAACTTTAATTAATATGTAATATTTTGATAGCGATAGCCGATCGATTTACCACAAAATCCGGAATTCGTAATAGACAGGAGCACTTCACTCGTAGAAGCCAAAGATGGGCACACCCGTACAAAGTAGGTACTTATGTGTGTATGGTAAAGCTTACCTTACAAAGTGAGTTATGAAAATCTATGGATGGAGGAATAACTTGACTGTGAGTAAAGTAATTATGGTAAAAAATCATAAACTATGGAAAAATTAATTTCCTACTTTCATCCATTTTTGTGTTCAATATGTATTTACCAAATGTTTTTTATGAGGAGACCATGCTTTGTATTCAAAATGTGTACACATATATCGCTTTATTTGGTTTCTCGAATATTTCAAAAATAGCATCCTACTTAACCTTTTCACAAAGGTGCTATATATATGATTTTACACCTTTCTTAAAGTGTTAATTCTTGTTTTGACCTTTTTGAAATTGTTAATTTCTTATTTTGACCTTTTTGAAAGTGCTAATTTATTGTTTTGGCCTTTTTAAAAGTCTTATTTACTGGTTTTGAGTACTTTTGAAAAGGTTATTTCTAGTTTTGATCCTTCTGAAAAAGTTAATTTCTAGAAAAAACAATCTAAGCATTCTTTCCATGGTTTCTCTGGTGTGAATAGGTTACGAATAGCCTCTATATTGTTTTAGTGGAGTACAATGAACGATTGAATCTTTAGGAAGTAAAAACTAACAAATTATGGAAAAATGTACCGAGCTTTTTTCGAAAGTTAGGAAGCAAAGTAAAGGTTTTTTCAGATAAATAAAGCATGTATGTATGTATGTATGAAGTATGGATGGTTATTTCTCGTTTGTAAGAAACATGTATGGATTTTACTTCGCCGATCTTTGCTTGAAGTGTCCGACATTCCCACTGCACTGCATAGGTACACACGTCCAACTTCTAACTTTATCAGTCCAATTACATTATAGCATTTTCACAACCACTGCAATATACTATAGTAAAACAAATCTACCATTACTAGCAGCTAGAATTTGTTACAGCTGAATGCATCGAGGAAATTGCAATTCATTGAAAAACGTGGCATACAAGCAAAATCACTGTAAGTCAATGTACCTACCTACGGATATGCTCTTTCTATCGGGATGCAGTATCCATTATATTATTATGCAATGTATTGTATTAATATTTAAAAGAAGACGCGATGCTAATCAAGAGGTGCTTGACTTACTGCTGTTGATTTGCACATTTATATGTACGCACATGTACAGTGTGACAGCTCGAGCTGACTGATAGTAATTCGAATAAACGTACTACATTCGACACTTCCGACCTCAATTGAAGAGGAGAGCTTAAACAGTGAAATAAATGTGGCTTCTGCAGTCTGTCTGCGTCTGTACGACAAATTGACAATAAAAAGTTCTATCATAGTCATAAGCAAGGCACCTACAAGCCACAAGCGATAAGATAGAGCAAGTCTCTTATTTAACTTTCATGAGCCAGCTTCAGTTACTTACTAGTTAGTTCTACTTTAGTGGTAAGAGTGCATGTTGCCATAGAAATAGCTTGTGCGGACTTTATACGGAAGGGAACTCTAAACGGACAAACAAACACTACAAAAAAATAAAATAAAAACAATAGAAAGCGATCCGTTGGATTGGATAGTATTGCTGGGCCCTGCCCTGGCGAATGCCCCTGCCGGACACTGGAATAAACTTGATTTGGCAAGGAAAGGAAAATGAGAAAGCACCGACAGGCCGAGTCGAGTGAGAAGTGAGGGAGAGACTTGCACGGGAGAAACCGAGAAACAGCCGACGAGGAAAGACGTTCAAAATTCAAATGGTGAAAATTTTCTTTCTCTGAAAATCGGATTCGAAGACGTGAGAGTGAGAGAGAGCTGAGTGAGACCGTCACCGTCTGTCGAATGCAGATGAAAGAAAATTAGTTATATTTATAACAAAAGTATCTCCTTGTGATTGTGACATTGTGATAAAAATGAAGGCAAAGGCTATCTTTAAATTCGTGATTGCAGCGGCTATTGTGGTAAGGGTGTTTTACAATCTTTTTAAAATACTGAAATACTTTCCTTCCTTTTTTTTAATCATTGACAAAAGGGAAAAGAATTCACCGACACCAACACCGACAGAAGATATACTTCTTATTCTATATACGCCCTTGCCCTTATCTGCACTCCATATCCTTACAAAGATATTGATCTGATCTTTTTCAGGTTGTTTGTGCTGGTGAGGATGCGGATGACGCTGATGCGGATAAAAAATTGTGCTACGATGAGCTTCAAGCTGCCATGAAGTCCATTGAGAAAAATACCCAGGTCTGTCAATCTGAAGCGGCTGCAAAAGTTGAATCCGGGGCGGATGTCCCAGATCAAACCGGCTGCATCTACAAATGCATTCTCAGGATGGAAGATCTTGTAAGATACTTAATTGGAACAATAATTTATGTATAATCAAGCATGGAATGGTACCACGACGACCGTTACATTACACTGTAGTACAAGACTACAAGAGTTACACATACATATACCCGTGTAGCTGCTAACAGGTTTGAAAGAATGAAAAATGTCAATTTTTATGTTTGTTATTGTACTTCGTTTATTTTTAATGAAGATGGAGGAAGACTTGCGTTTAACCCCGGAATCCTTTTCAAAAGGAATTGGAAGCAAAGCCACAGGAAAACGGGTAGAAGTGCTACTACAATTATTTAATAGATGCAATGAGAGATTTGGATCTAAACTAAATCCTGAAGAAACTGAGAGTTGCCTTGGTTACGAAAAATTTGGAAAGTGTCTTCAGCGAGGGATGAAGAAAGTTAGTAGTACAGTATTTAGTATTATTACAATATTTGAGTACTAGCAATATTATTAGTGCTGATGCTTTCATTGGAGTAAGGAGAAGGGAATAAAAAGACCGGAAGTACCTAGTTAATTTATATGCATAATTTCTGAATACTAAAACCGAATAATGTATTTCCTCAGATTTGCAAGGATCCCGAGGCTCTGTCACCCAGACCTAAGGAAAATTCAGCGACGGAATCGCAGCCTTCAGAGCAACCCGATGTAGATGCCGAAGTTCCTCAGTCTGACAATGATGCTAAACAGTCTGTTGAGCAAACTGAGTCTGTGGCCAAAGAAGAATTGTAAACTAGAAAGCATACTATTACGTATAATTTAATCAACTAAATTGAAGTATGATTGCATTTTCTAAAGTACTGTCATGAGCAATTTATAAGTTTATAATATCGTGAATATGAAAATATGAATGTATAGCGTGTAGATAGAAGTAAGGCGCGAAATAATTAATAAAAAAGCACAAACTGATTGAAAGGTATTGGTATTTTGTATTTGTGTTGTTACTGAAGTACCTATACTATCTGTACGTTTGTTTACATGTATGTACATACGTACTTACCGTAGAATCACTTTTATTTACCCTAATAACACTTGCCCGGTACATGCCTATATACTTTCTCTAATATGGAACATTTTAGACAACATTGCACTTACATACATAATCTTGATCCTTGTGTTAAAAAACATTTTTGACTTTCTTTTCTTGACATCTAATTACACCTTAAAAACAAGGTATTGTTTTACTACTACTTACCGGGACTTACCCGTATACCTACCCGTGTTATTATAACTTGTATACGGAAAAGCAAGTCAAATGACTCATGGTCTATTATGTCAGTACGGTGTCAGGTGTAATATCTCCTGTCTCCTAGACGTAAACTAATTTTGTGAAAAAATTGACCTCTTACAATTAGTTAGGCATCCTTCAATACAATAGTTTTAGATTCTCCTTCAGATAATTATAATTACGGATAACTGCAGCAGCAACCGTTCAATCTTTCATTACAGGTGATAGCGTGTTCACTATTCCATTATCTTATCATATTCCTAGTAATGTGATTCCGAAAGCAGCATATACATACATACTTCGTTATAAGGAGGGTTACTTTACTAACAACAGTCTTTTATCCAAAGTCAATTATATAACGAAACTGTGTTCGTAAAACCAGATTCAAAAGTTTTTCATTTCGAAGTTTCGAACTTTGTAGCTAGCTGAAGACTAATGCATGATGACAATTTATTGTTCGCACATTCAGCCTGTTATACTTTGTGTAGCTTAAACTTTGTCATTTCCACCGGTAAATAAAAAATACCTAATTAGGTAAGTAAGTAATTATAATTATACTAATTTATAACTAAACGGATAATCTTTTACCTTGTTGCTTATTGCTTTTGCTAACAAACCAGCACCATACTATAACATGCCTGGCATTAGAATTCGCGGAATTATTTAACTCGATGAAATTTAATAGTTTCGACGTGGAAGGACCAAGTGAGCCGAACGCTGAATTCTGGAGGTGCAATTCGGCCAAATTATTCGGATTTTAGTGAAAGTCAGTCGTATCCAAAACCCGAATGGTGGTACAAGTTTGCCGAATCCTGAACAAAAACTGCAAGTTAGCCGAATGCCGAATGGAGTAACTTGGCCGAATCCGAACAGCGTTCGGCTTGACACATAAGTAGGCCGAAAAAAATATGCAAGCTAGACGAAATCCGACCAAAATATGCAAGCTGGCGGAATACATTCGGGCAAAGTTGGCCGAATATTTCGACTGCGTGCATTTTTATTTATTATTTCCTACACTAGGGTGAAGGCTTGTAATTGTGGTCGTTTTTTGCAAAATACTACTTAAACGGACAACTGCATTTTAACAAATTAGT
>JAQFZC010000051.1:0-103792 GCA_034695205.1 Dicyrtoma fusca
ATTTTGAAACTCACACTCAAAATTTCCTGAGTTTGAGTGTGAGTGACGCTCAGAAAACCAATCTAGAATTCCACCGTTAGATTTGGATTTCCTTGTGTAATTAAGATACTATTGACTTGTAACAAAGGGGACCATTTGAATGACACAGACAGCACGGGTTACCGACAACCGCAGCCCTTTAAAATATAATTATGCCGTAAGAGTTCCAATCCAACGATAGCCGGGGTTTCAGTTTCAGCCAAATAATCGAGAGAGACGCATTAGACAGCCGGCGTCTACGGTTGTCCCTTGTCCGTGGGTCGGACTGTTGAACAGTGAACAGCAAAATTGAAAGGTATAGGACTTGGCTAAATCTCGGAATTTTTACGGTAAGTACTTTTAACCTACCTAGCCTTACGGCTAAAAATACAGATGGAAGGGAGGATGAGCTAATAACCTGCAATAAGAATAAGGGATGTGGTCACAATTAGATATACTAACCCTGAACCTACCTCCCTGTAATAAATTGTGTGCGGCAGTTGACACAGTATTACATTATTCTGTGTACGTTTGTTTAATTCTCGCTCTAGTAGCATTAATCATAATTTTAGCCCCAGTGTATGCAAAACAATTCTAACATGTTGAATTAACCTTTTCGAAACGGTACTGTATCTGGTTTTACATTTTTTTGAAAGTGTTAATTTATTGTTTTGATCTTTTTGAGTGTTATTTTCTCGTTTTGACCTTTTTTGAAAATGCTTATTTCTTGTTTTGACCTTTTTTGAAAGTGTTAATTTCTTGTTTTAACAGTTTTGAAAGTATAACTTGTTGTACATCCTTTTGAAAATGTAAATATCTTGTTTTGACCTTTTCGAAAGTCTTAGGTACTAGTTTTGAATGCTTTTGAAAATGCTATTTCTAGTTTTGACCGTTTTGACAAAACTAATTTCTAGAAAAATCCCTTTTGTAAAGCATTTATTCCATGGTTTTCCAGTTGCGAATAGGTTAATCAAAAATCTAAAAAATGATCTAGATTATTGCTTCAACAATTAGGCCTGCATTGCCCAGAAATGCCCAACGTCCGTATTATGATCGAGTATTTAACTCTCCCATCTAGTGGTCGTTGGATCAGTGATCTTTCGTCTGAATTCCTCGCGCCGAAATTTCGTAATAGTTTTGCATAGAATTAGGCTGGAGAGGCATGAGAGGCTATTGGCTTGGCTATTCGCGAGTCCAAATAAATAATTGGGTTTGTTTTTGTGGCCTGACTGTCGAGGCGCAATACGCAAGTGAGAAACTGGAAGGATTACTTTTTTCTCTTCTTTTTGCTCCACACACTTTGATGTTCGATTTACGATTATATTTTTATCGTAAAAGTGGAAAGTTGCAGAGCAACTCTCAACCTCAACTACGGAGAGTCTAGAGTTATATTCATTTTACGTCCATTAATGATGTGAAATAGTGTAACCTCTCAAGTGCAAGGGAAACAGACATTGTCTGTGAATGTGAGAATGTTTGTTGGCAGTTCGCATAGTTATTCAGATTCTACGTGCATAATTAATAATTAAGGGAATACTTTTGTCTTTTGTGACTGCTTTATGGTCATTGAATACGATATTAGGTAAATAGCTTGCAAAAATTCTCATGCACTCTGTCTGTTCCTCTTCCTATTCATTCCGATCGTCAATCGTCATTCATCGTGCTGGGTTCATTCTAACAGTCACCAGTCACAGGCCTGTCTTCCTCTTCAATCATCGGTAAGTCAAGTACGAGTATTTGATTAAGCTAAAAAAAATACTTCATACTTGAAAAGTGTTTGAGTACGTACAATATAATCTAATTGATATTTAGATTTGGTATTTATGAAGGCGTAAATAAGAGCATCTGTGTCAATGCTATCAATCATCCATCCATCCATGTGTCCAATGAGGAATTGCTAAATTGAGTCAGTGACTCTTAAGTGGATGTTCAACTGTTCAACGACGGTGGATACTGTCCAAATCAGGTAATTTAATTTATTATTCGCCCTTTGCCATTTTGAGAATTTTACAAAGCTAGTTAGTATTCATTCTATGAAAAGAAGTAATGTAATTTTAGAATATTGTTTGTTTTTTTTTGCAAACAGTTTTGTCGGTTCCATTACTTTATGCTTCAGCATCTGATACCCAACATCTGAGATCAATAAACCAGTTTTGCAGAGAATACTGCCGGTTGGTCGTCTTGCATTACTTCCTGTGATTCATGGGATGCATTTAACGCGATTAATATAGCAAGCTATAGAGAAACGTGGTTTCTGGTGAGAATTTTAGTTTTTTTTGTTGATTAAATTAAAATGTGAGTAATGAACTCTGAATGAATCGTTTTAGAGTAAAGGAACTAGAAAACGTGCGTTTCTGCTTGTAGTGTATTATGTGATTGTAGGTTTTTTTTATTTAGGATAATACCTAATAGGATAATAGGTTAAAAAAAAATATAATTCCCAGACCCGTAATCCGTTTTATTCTGTGCCCCATATACACTTACTAGGGGTTCAAGGCATGATTGAGTAAAAACTTTCCAGGAGAATGGACTGGTGTTTTTCGAAATACAAGTATTGAGTCTTCAAAAATAACATTATAATTCTAAAATCGGAACACATGTTCTTAATGCCTAATGTTTTCTAACTCAATAGTAAATGCTTCCATGCTGAACTTGATTTAGGATGGGAATGCTATAAGGCTTTGAGCAAATTTATTTTTAACTTCGTGATTGATTTCAATGTATTATTGATACCATGCTTCTAATCCGGATCCAAACCAATTGCTTAAGCATTTGAATCTACCGTTGCCCTTATGTAAGAATAATCGTTATTTGCATTCCAGGTGGAGTTTTGTTTTGCTGGTAGGCAGTGGTTGCAGGTGGTTAGGTTAGATGGTTGAAGCGGAAGTTCTCGTTCATTTATTATTGACAACATTCGTATTGATTAACTCAGCGCACTGGGTTGGCAGTTTGTCATTCAGCTGATAGAAGAAAGTGTCGATGACAGAAAATTACGGCAGTGTTTAGTATTCAATCAATACCTGATAGCACAGTAGTATTCCAGTAAACACTTTTTTGAATTTGCAACGACTGCGACGCTTATTATTATTTGAAATATTGCTTAACATGTCGTACTTATGTTGTGAATTTCTTAAACATAAAGAAAAGAGCTGACAAGAATTTTTGTGATTTTACAGGATTGCTCAGATTTTATCGGTGCTGGTTCTCACTGTTCATGCTCTCGCTGCTCTTCATCTCATCGTATTTCTTGAAAAAGGCCGCTTGCACATTGGGAGGAATCAGTTTACATCTGAGAAATAGCTGGAGAATTAAATTGGGTGGTATTTCTCGGCGAATAACCATGTCTGTGGAAGATAAATTTCAAGCTGCTGTTAAAGTCATCAAAAGCCTTCCATCAGATGGTTAGTCAAAATGGGTTCTATTTTCTATCTTTTGAGTGTGATGTGTGAAAATATTAGTACCTAATAATTATTACGTGACGGACGTCTGTTTTATTTTTATCAAAATAACTAGCGTACCTACATGATTTATTATGTAAACCCATTGTCTTGGATTGGATCTGCATTCTCCGTGTGTGATGTAGGTTTTGTCGTTACCGTTAGATATTATGTAATATTGCCTTGATACCTTTAATACTGTTTTCACGTAGGTAAAAAAATTGTACGTAATCGGACGTAATTGGTAACTACGTAGAAATGATTATATGCAGTTAGATTCATGGGGTTAATTGACGTGGGAAAAGGAGTTGATTTTTTGTAATTTTACGTTTACAATAATAGCTGCAAACCAGTTTAGTTTTATCGTTGTCAAGTTTCTAAAGAGTGCTAATCGTTTCATGGGAGTTTAAGCATACAACTAAAGAATTTGTGATGGAGAAAAGAGAAGGATAAACAAACCTTACAACTAAACGGCTTAAACTGTTGAGTCGGTATTTTCTTAAATAGTATAATCAACAATCAGTTTATTTCTTAAAATGCATTCTAAGGAGTATCACATTCATCCACTTACAAGCTTAATAAATCAGTTTAGTTAAATATTTAAATCGAAGGTGTTAATATTTCTGTGATGAGAGTATCGGACCTGAATAAAATTCTTGTTCCTGATCACGAAAGAAATCTTAAATCAGAAGTAACTGTATTTAAGGAGTGTAAATATTTTTGAATTCGTGATTTTTTATAAATGTTTATTTTTCGTGTAGTCAGTTCCAAATACCAAGCAATACATTAAGCTCTCGAACATGTTTGTTGATTAAGTTTCTCAAAACCGTCAAATTACACAAATTTGCAGTGATTGTCACAACTGGCAGCGAATCATTAAGGACATGGTTAGACAAAAACTGGTTTTAGTTGTCTTTGCTGTAAATATGAAATAATTTTAAATAATTTGTTCGTCTATAGGCCCATACCAGCCTTCGAATGAAACCAAACTGCGGTTTTACAGTCTGTATAAGCAAGCTACTGATGGCCCGTGTAAGCAAGGAAAGCCAGCATTTTGGGACTTGATTGGGCGGGCAAAGTGGGACTCATGGAGTAAATTAGGCGACATTGGGAAAGATGAGGCTATGAACCAGTACATTGATGAGCTCAAAAAGGTACTTAATTTTACCCACCCTTTACTTTATATTATACGAGTTCGTTTTTGCGTATTCACAAATAAACTGATTAACTGCGAATTCCCTATAGATTGTTGAAACCATGTCGTTCAATGGGGATGTTCAAGATTTCCTCGATTCAATCGGACCATTCTACGAATTTATTAGCCTCAACAGCCCCGAACTGGACAACATCAAAGATGTAGTAGATAGACTGACTAGCAGCAGTAGTAGTGATTGCACTAGTGACGCTTCTGCCTCGGCATCTAATTCAAATTCCTTGCCAAGTTCTCCTGAAACAACACCTCTAACAACACCTGCCAAAGAGCCTGACAGTCCTGAAGCAGTACTGTCCACACAGGGATCAGCGTCAGTTAACAACACGGAATCTGAGAAGTTAAATCTCAACCAAAATCATGTCCACACTAATGGGCATATTCCTAATAAGAAATTAAGTCACAATCAACTAAATACAGTCAATGAGCTAATGTCAGGTCAGATGCCTCCTCCATCCCCTATGCATACGCGCAGTATGAATGGATTTGTAAAGAGGTCTTCTATTGAAGACATAGAGAGGGAAGACGAAGTACTGGAGGTCGCGACTGACAATCTTTCTACTATAAACCATGGTCTCAGCTCACCAGGATCCGAATCAGATAAATACTATAGTGGGGACAGTGAGTCCGATGTTGACCAAGTTGATGAAAGCTCAAGAAATTTGCTGCCTAGAATTACAGTTCAGACTGCATCACCTCCAGAGGCGAGCAGTACTGACCGTTCTAGACCTGGTCCAAGTACATCTTCCCGTAAAATCAGACCAAAGAATTCTTCAGCAAGTGCAGATAACACAGCTCGAACGCTAGTGGATCATAGTAGTGCATCTGACTCGCAGTTGCTTCGAAGCAAAGTTGATTCTATCGCCGTCCTTCAGGGCACTGTTGACCGCCTGAATCGAGACATAGATCATGTGTTAGCTCGCTTGCGGATTTTAGAAGCAGCTTATTCCGCTAACCCTGGAGGTATCACGGGCAACTCCGTAAACGGAAATAATAGTGATAGAAATAGGGATGGCAGACGGCCAAAACCACTCAGAGAACTGTCAGGTTTGACATGGGCTGTGATATTCGCATGGCCTGTAGCAGTCCATTTTATGTTTAAGCTCATTTCTTGGTGGCTGGAGAGAAGACGGAAGTTAAGAGCACGTCCTTTAGCTCTTACGTCATCATAAGTTATTATCAAATCATAGTCATATTTTGCAGAACTAAGAAAATACCTTTATGACAAAGCATTTTACGAACGTATGTACCTAAATTTAACGAGTAGAAAAATACTGTACGCCGTGAACAATAACTGCTCATGCCTTCATTTCTTAGGTAAAATACAATTTTTTATGTACTGTGGCATTACTGGAATTCACGAAAAAGGTCGCGGAGGAAGCTTTAGTTGTGCGGATTGGATTACTATTTGAAATGCCTCAGAGTTCTTAGTTATTATTTATCACCTTGCACCACTAATAATGTAATAGAATTAAAATTTTCTATGTGAGCTGCAAAATAATAGTAAATATGTATGTTTACACTAAATTGGATTTTCTGAACTATGTATTAGAATTTAGAATATTTATTTTTCGTTCAAACAATGCTTGCTCATGTTCCTCCCTTTTGTAAAGTTTTTTCAAACCTTGAAGATTTTGATACTACATTTATGATGAAATTTTAGTGAAGCAATTGCTCATTGTTTATAAGTTTCGATACAATTATGGTTTTCGTTTTTCCCAGTTCATCTTTGGATACAATGTTACTAACTCTAATTAATTGGGCCTGTTCCCTTCCTTTTAATTTTGACTGCTGCGAACTGTGAATGTACTAACAGTTTCGAATTTTTAAAATGAACATCGTACAATCCACTTTTTATTTTTGACACCTAGAGATAATTTTACTTCTCAAGTTAGCGGTTCAAACATTCCTTACTGTCGAGTTCGACATCATTTGTACGTATGTTGTCATAAAATTCGCTTAGATTTGTGATCCTGGATTCACTGCTGGGTTGGTCTTTTCAGCGCTTCGATTTTAAAGGGGATAAAGGTACGAGCCAAACTTCGATTAAGCAGGTTTGTGAATATACAAGTTAAACCGCTGCTCTGCGGTTTTTAAATGCGTCTCTCTACTACGTAATCCAGAGCACTTTGCTTTAGACTCGCGTTGATCATGATTGTTAAAGTAAACCCTTCTATTGTTGTTGATTTCCCCATTCAGGTGTATGTATTCCTAATAATTATAATTACCTTTGTTTAAACGGCGTTTAGATTTGTTACGTGTTAGAATCGTGATTGTTTCGGTTTCGCTACTATTGCAGTGAATCTATAGTTATAGAAGCCAAATGTACTACAACTAATGTTTGGTTCACGCTACAATTTTTAATATTGGTGTATATATAATTTACTAATTTACTTCATCGTTTGTTTAAATGTCGTTTTATAATTTAGCAAATAGATGACTTCTCCAGTGAAATAGAAACGATTTGGTCTGTGGTAGTCCAACGTCTAAAAATATGAAACAATTATTGCAATGATAATATAAAAATGTATTAGGTATTTTAGTATTGACTACGACGCGAAGAAAGCTTTTATTTTACTTTGTTAATTAACCATTATTAATTGATGGAGGTGCTATGATTGAAGCCAATAATGGAAGATATTATTTCCTACTTAAGTAAATCGTGCTTACACACCAAATGTTATATTTTCACTATTACGTATTAGTTATTAAATATAAGTACGTCTTTTCACGCTATATTCGTTTATTCACAAACTAAAAGACGGTATTGGAATGAGACTTGTTTGTTGTGCTTGTGCAATGCAGATAGATTACATTATTTTGAAATGCTGGATCAGTTATTTTTATTTTGTTGGTGATTTCGTTGCATTTAATTTGTTTTAATTCCTTGGTGTGGAACTTCGTAAAAAAATATCGTTCGATCAATATAGATTTGTAAAATATATCTAAATATTCATAATTTGTCTGATGATAAATAAAGATATTTTAACACATTTCACGGGATTTTGTATTTTTTACATTTAATTTAATATACAGAGATGGTGTAGGTTGTAGGTGGTTTGTGTAGATGGTAGATGAGCTTCTAACAATAAGCAGGTTTGGTTTTTACAGAATTTCTGTGCTCTTATTCTAATAACATAACTCCCTATTGTAAGGAACAGCGGGGAATCGGGATGGTGAAGAAAGATGGGACTTGAGAGGAGTTTTGCGTGCTCTTTTAATCTTTGTCGCGGTTGAGGAATTCATACCTCTGCCTCCTCTGTCTGAGTTTCTACTTTGTTTTCAAAGAATGTCTGACAGGTGAATTTCATTATCATCGACCAAAGAATGCGCATAACGTGTACAACTTGCGTTTTTTTTACCGTTTACGCTCTTTGTATTCTTAAAGCTGAGCGAGTAGTAAATTATACTTTTGAGACTGTCATATAAATTGCGTATGTCACTAACTGCAATGTTGAACTTCCAGCTCATCCACTCAGGTACATATTATGATTGTAACTTACTAGTTAGGTTTGGTAATGCAGATATTTTCTGAATCATTTGAGAACACTCTTGAACAGAACTCGATCTCATCATACATATACTCAACAAAAAATGTATTCAATCTTTTTTCGTATTAGGAGCGTCTATACTTTCTACCTGAGTTCAGTAGTAGTCATATTTCAAGAAATGCTCGAGGGCTGTTTCTTGGAAATTGAAATTGTAATATCAAAGAGTACGATATCTTGCGTGAGCAAAATATCTGTAGAGGATCAAATGAATTGGTAGTGGATAAATTGAATACTTCATTTTTAAATTGAGATTATCCACGAAATAAAAAAAAATCTTTGTTATTTGAATATTAATATATTACTTGTTCTATAATACACAACACCAACTGGTAATCACGAGTTTAGGATTACATCTCATCCCTTGTGTTAACCCATAGTTTTGTGTCCAAAGAGTTTGAGTTTGAATTGTCAAGGATTAGCAGAATAAAGCTGGAGAATCAGAAAGTAAAAACTAGTCCATCGTTCTGGAAGGCTTTAAGACACGTACATAGTTCCAAACCAGTTTCTTAAGTATAGGTTGTTACAAGTTTTTTGTGACAGGCATATGTGCCAACGTCCTTCAACAATACTGCGCCGTATTCCTTGTCCGTGTTGTATGCACTAGAAAAATGAAATATGTGGGACTTTGAGGTTTATTACTTGAAATTTCCGTCGACGTTTGCATATTGCCCAAATTCTTTTCACTTAGACAGCAAATGAACTTGAGAGGAGCGGAGCATTATGTAAAGATAAAATCAATTTGTGTACGTGAGGATTTACAAATTTCCACCGCCACTTTCACTTACTTCAAGTGCTCTCCATCCTTGCTCTCTTTTTTTTTCTCTTTCAAATAATATACCTAACTGCTATTAAATGCAAGGTGAAAGTAGATAGATGATAGGTATAGGTGGGTGCATTGTCAAAGTTGCCTTCGTACACAAGGTACAGTTTCCCTTTAATCTCGAAGTCGATACGGTGTTGTAGTGATATTTTTCATTGAATTTGATAGCTTATTTGTTCCAATCATGACAACCTCTTGCTACGTACTCACATGTCTCGGTGTAACATAATACACGTCGACGAAGAGCGAGGAGACGAAGAAAGCAGTTTAAATCGAGTATGCACTATATATATATCTACTCTGCTTTCCCTTTCAGTTTCGGTTTGTGTCAGTAAGCATAGCAGAGAAGTTTGGAGTGCACCACAAAGAGCTACTTGGTCTACTTGGTCTTTGGTAAAATGAATTTATTATCCATTTTAAGTAAACATTCAATCTCATACCTCTGAGCTACTACTTGTAATAATGCCCACGTTCCCTTTCCTTTCAATTCCCCTCGTGTGGGAAAAAAACTGGGAGAAAGTCCTGTAATGTAAAACTTTCAAAGTAATTTCGTAAGATTAAAATAAAAGACCGGGGAAAATTAATAATATTTCATCATTTTTGTGGTCAGTGAGGTGTGGCCTCTCCTCCATGCCCATATCTGTACTGAACTGACAGGTAGAAGTGTACGATTTTTTAAAAATAGCCCCACCATACGTTTTAGCAGCATAGTGTGTATAGCAGCACAGTACCAGGAAGGCTATCGTTGCTGTACTCATATCTGTAGCAGCCCATGAAGAACGGTCAACCCCATCACTGGAATTTTCGAATCGACGTGACCCACCCAGACGTTTGTCAACCCAGGTAATAACCTTTCTCTCTCAGTCATCTGTAGCCGCTCCAATTGGATTTTTATGACCAACATTTTTCACTTTCCGTCGTAACTTTTTTCTCCTTCTTTTCTTAAGTTTGTCCCTGCGTCTCCAGAATTTTTTTTTTTTTTTTTTTTTACTCTTACTCATAAATGGATCCATAATGTGTTACTATGTACACATCCTGTATATATCGACTTAAGGCTATTATTGAAAGTTCAATTTACGTTCTGCTCCCGGTTATCTCCGCTCGTATTTGCTCACTTTCTCTTTCTCTCCATCTTTATTTCCCATGTTGGGCTCATGGGTAAATTTTTTAGTCTCTTCTATTTCACAAAAAGTCATCTACGTCATCAAAATACTATATTACTTTTATTTCATAAGATTGTACGTTCAAGCTACATGATCAAGATCAAGTTATCAAAAAAAAACAAGGGTGACTGTGGCTTTTACCTGTCTATATGATAATATCTCATATTATTATAGCCATAATCTTTTACCGTTTTGCCCTCATTTTTTTTAAAGCGTATCAGTTTGGATCTTTTGGAGCGGTAGTTAAATATATACCTATGTATCTCTCCCCTAAATATTATATTACAGATTATTGATATGTAGGGAGTAGAGGAGTAGACTTAATAGTATGCCTACACAGAGACGGTATAAAGACTGCTCGTAACTTTAGTCGTAAAGGTGAACACAAAATATCTTTCATCGTTCCTATGGAATTTCATCATTTATTACAAAAAAATAAGAGAATTTATATAAGAATTTCAATTTATTTATCTACTTACCTGCTGTCTACATAGGAAACTTGAGTTACCTCCACCCAACACGTATGTAATATTATGAACATTCCACCCTTCTTATTTTATACCTACTTTAGTTTCCCTCATACCACCAAATCATGATTTAGCTCCCGTCCCTTCAGCCAGTAGATATATACATATAGCATTCGCATATCATATCACCAACAACAGACCTTGTCACGTTCAACTTTATTTTAGTTAAGTGTACCTACATGAATCGTAGAGATCTTTCCAATCTAAAAAAAGTATGGGAAGAGGAATAAATAACTTTTTAAGCAATATGTTTTCTATGAACTACAGATAGTATTAAAGTCTCTTTTTTTCTGGGTTTTTTTTTTTCGTTTTACTGTTTTCAACTTTTGTTGATGTCCTCACTTTCAGATTGAAGTGCGTTCCTTTGAATGTGGACTGCTGTGCTCTGACTCTGATTCTGATTGTAAAGAATTTTAAGCGTAAACTTGAACTTCCACGGACGGAGAGAGCGTATCTGAATTTGGAGAAAGAGAGAGAGAGAGAGAGAGAGAGAGAGAACGAGACGAATAAGCACTTTCCGTTCCTTGTGTTGGAGGATCCAATTTCCCTTTTCTGCGAAATACCAATTTCTGCTTGTACCTTACATAGCCATACGATACCATAGCCTCCTTATAAGTAGGTACCTACCTATGTAGTTCCTCTGCTGTGCGTTCTTCTTGTAAGCAAATGTTTATCCCTGGCTACCGGTCCGCCATTGGTCATCGTACTTCAATCAAAATGGACGACAATGTACGAGCATTTCTTGAGTTTTTTTTTTACTTATTTTTCCTAGATTTTTTAAAAGTTGTTCTGTGTAGCTACATACATAATGCAGATGATGTATTAGAAATATTAAATTATTGTGAAATCAAACATCAGGTATTTTAAAAATATTGTTCAGCGTATAAATTACATATATGGCATATGTATGTAATTGTTTTAATGTTTGACCGACAGCGCAATTTAAGGGAACATAAAGGAGAGAAAGTATGGTGTACTTTGTAGACGTGTTTCAAGAAAAAAGTGACCTACATATCTTTTTACATGTGTTAAAGATAGGAGAACATCCTTCCAGAGATAATATAATGAGCTTGTCTAGCAAAGTGAAAATTGCAAAATGTAGGTGCCTACTTCCGTATAGAAAGGGTCGTAGGTATTTGATAAATACACTGCAGATTTGTACATATTGATCAAAGGACCATGTGAACGACACATTTGTGCGTGGAGTTCTACATTACAGAAAAAGTTTTCTCCAAAGGGTTTCTTTTCTCGCCGAGTGAGTCCGGGTCGTTTGGGGAAATTCATTCTCTGTGATCAAATAGACATCTTTTTTTTTCTCAGCTCTATTGTACGCTGAACAGCCAAGATTAAAATGGGAACAAATATATTTTCTTCGTATGCTTACTATATATGTAGGTATGTATAATATATGGTTTTGGACATGACTAAAAACTTGGTTTTCTTGATGGCATCACATCGTATCATTTCATGTGGTATCAAACAATCTCAATTGTTGTGACTTGGTTTTGACGTTTCCTATATCTTTACATGACCCTTTCTCTCATGATAATGCATTGAAGTTGACAAAAAATAACTCAAAAACTGTTTGTCAGGTCATGTACGTACAGATTTTGCTAGTAACTATTTTTTGTGTGGAAAACTTTATTTTTTGGCTTTACATTATAGCTGTGACAGGCTCGGTATGCATAGATTGTAAAACTTTGTTCCTTCAAATATAACGGAGGTTCTTGTATGCCTTTACTAAATGTAACTAACTAGAACATAGAATTATCATCACCACTGCAATGCACTTATTTGTAATCAATGCAACGGGGATACATATTTATTGTAAAATAAATTTCTAATAAATTTGTATGATTTCAGTTTTAAAAGGGAAACATACGGTTTTATTTTAAATAAAAGATTCAAATTTTCCTTGTTTTCTCTTTCCAGAAGGAAATAGAAGCTGGAGAGAAAGTATTATGCAAATAATATTTTGTGATGCCGCAATCTGAACTCTGAACTGGGCTCTCTGCTTTTGTTCCATGCTGCGATTTACGTTTGCATAGGCGAGCAGATGGCATGGAAATGGCTTCAGCCTTTTGGAACGACATGCTGCAAGGAACTTTCCCCTCCTGACTGTTTTTTATATGAGTCTGGAAAAAATAAAACTTCTTGGCTATCCATTACATATCTCGTCGGTGGACAATGTCCAATGTCCCCATCGACGACTCACAAATGTTGTGGAATTTTCCTCTTGAACCGCTCCTTGATTTTTGCCTTTTTTTCTCTTGTATTATTTCGATTATTTCTACTACATTTGACCACATGGTTTGTTCTTGGAGGTTTTCTTTCATCCATGGACTGAGATGTGGTTGGGGTCTCTGGATGTGTGTGTGTGTAACCATTCTTGTTTATTGGGCTCGTGGTTTTTGCGGTGGAGAGCCTTGCATGACCACTTGACTCGAAATAGGAAAATCTAAACGTATACTTGAAATAAATTACGGGAATTACATGCTACCTACGAGTGTACATACCTAGGCATATGGGAAGGTATTCGATATTCATGTGGATCTCTACCTTTTTACTCTTTACCCCTCACTCGAGATCCTTTCCTAGCCCCATAGAGCAGTTTCCAGTAGTGCAGAGCTAGATTACGTGTAAGTAAATGGACAACTAATTTATTAGCTACTCAACGATAAGTTTCTATGAACACGTTTCATGAAACATTGTCATTCAGTTCAAGAGAAAAGTATGGAATCCTTCAACGTGTTTTCATTAAATACACCCAATGGTATCAGTCTCAAGAGGAGTGCCATTGCACTCAGTACTCACGATCAGTATGTAAGGCTAGTCTGGGGTAAAATATGGGGAGCTTTGGTTAATCGTAAGAAATATTGGAAATACGTAAAGTGCTCAAATACTCCAAAGACTACTCACTTTTGGGTAATTTACTGTGTACCAAAAGCCCATACAGATACACGCTTCCTGTGCACGGACGCCGTCTACAGGGAACTATAGGACCAACTATAGTCTGTATATAGTGTATAGGCAAAGTATGAAAAGTGTGGTTTGTTGGTTATTCTAGCCAAGGAGATATTATTGAGTATTCACTACCTGCACTTGGAACTATAACCAAAGACATTTAGAGTAATCTAGCCGGGTTTCACACTTACCTCAAATATGTATTAATGTTCGAAGAGGGAGGAAAAGTATTAGATCGTCTTCCATTAACCTCACACTTTCAGTTGGGATCCCTTACTTTATGTGATGTTGTGTTACGTTACGTTGAACATTGTATTATTATTATTATGGCGATGGCTAGACTCTTCTCCCAATCGCTCTCCTTCCTCCTGCCTTCCAACCCAACAACATGGCATCGGCTATGTCTTCGTCTATCTGTATCTCTCTAGTATTTTGAAACAACCTTGTTTTCAAGTGTGTACAAGTAAGGGGATGTGTAACTAGCCAGAGCTCAATTCAACATTTCACATAGTGAAAGGCTAGAGAGAAAGAGAGAGAGAGAGAGAAAGCGCGTGTATCCCTTCACATTTCTTTTTAAAGCTGCTGTAGGTACATACGGTGGGAAGGTAGTTTGAGTTGGGTTGGTGAGCTATTACTTGGTTTTCGTATGTGGGAAGAGTGAGCGAGAGAGACAGAAAGCATGAGAAAAGTACATTACAGTATTACAAAGCACTTTAGATGGTTCCTCAGGATTCTTAAAATGGGAAAGCAATGCCAATTCCAATCCAATACTTTCCCTTCAAAAGAGAGAGACAGAAAGAAGAGAAATTACCAGTGGAGATGACTGTAATATATTTACTTGTACATAAAATGGGGATATCCACGACGAACAGCCACTATAATATTACTAAAATTATACTCACATGCCCTGGGAAGTACATGCAGATCTTCCGCTATGCTCTATAGCGATACATACATGTAAATACCGTCGGTGAAGAAGCATTGTAGCGTATGTCCAGTCCTCACTTAAAAGCCCTGTGTTGCAGGTCTATCGTTCTCAAAAGATCATATTGGCGTAGGTACTGTGTGTCAGTGCAACTTTTTTCATCGTGTTTACATATACCAGTTTTGCTATTTTAACAGTTCTATTTTTGATAAGTGTAAATAGGTAATACCAATTTTCCATTTTTTAAAGTGGCACTAAAGTGGTATTTACACTGTGTAAACGGAGGTAAAAATTTGATGAAATGATTTGAGGGAAAAATTGTTTGGACTTGCTTCAAAATTTCATGAACGGAACGCTTGACTTCCTTCCCAACGCTTTTAAGAGGGGAATGGATTTACTCCACAACGACTCTTCACCCACGATATGTGCCCAATAAAATACATACATGCGTTGAGTAAAAGGAGCTCATACATCTGGAGAACATCATTTCCATTTCGGATCATTTAAAGGAATACGTAGACCCGGGCTTGCTTCGTATTTCTCTTGACGAAGATATATCCTAAAGGTAAATTCTGACACAGACGGAAGCTTTCTCTCTCTGAGTACAAGTGTATGTAGGTGCCTCCGCCTGTGCTGTGTGTAGGACGGGAGATATAGGCGTGACGCAAGTAGATCTTGTTGAATTTGTAAAAACCCTCGCGTATGTCTTGGGAAGTAGAGAAACGATCAGTAACAACAAGTAACTAGCAAATAATATGTGGGTTGAAACTCGTTCAGCTTTTATAAACATGGCTAAGATAGATTTTTACTTGTGTCCCAAGAGTTCTTCTTGTTCTTACGCTTCATAAAGAAACTGCTCGGATTCTCATGTTACAGGGATGGAGGAGCATTTGCTCGAGAAGAAAGAGAGGAGGATGAATTCAAATACAAAATGTGGGTTTATAACAGCTATAAAGCTTTACAGATACTCCAGACCACGCCAGCACTTATATATGAATGTAGTCTGTCTCTCTAATGTCTACTCCTGCTTCTCTCCGAAGAAAACTCTTCTAGGCGGACAAATGTATACCTAACTGCCTCTACTAGTCCGAGTAGTGAGAGGTCCGCAAGGAGAAAGTACCTTACATATGTGGTGGTGTATGGAGGGAGAGAAACCGAATTTAGTGTATTTTTTTTCATTTTCACTTCCACTGGCTCACATGAGAAGAGTGGTGGGTTTCATTGATGTATATATAAATGTAAAAGTTGTTAGTGGCAGACTTGGTGGTATTGGAAGTAAGTTGTCTACCTGACTCGCTTTCAAATGCACTCGGCACTCGTGAAACATTCATAAGTACTGTGGTAGCGGGATTGAAGAGCCGGAACTTTGTTACAACTTGTGGTTGGTTAGTGGTGGTCGCAAGACGCGACCATGGGAGACGATTCGTTTTCCTTCAAAATGAATCTCTCTACCTAACTTTCTTACAACAAGTGTAATACTCCCTAGTCATATATAGCCATGTTCTCTGTATATAAACTGTATTTGCGGTAAGTGCCCGTACAGATTCCATCCATTTCATCACTATACGGCACACTATACTAGCCTCAAAGTACTTGTAGCAAAGCCCAAGTTCATGAAAATCAAATGCTGGGGCTACATCTCTGTATTTAAGGGGCACCCTCCCCGTGTTCTCAGCTATACTTTGTCTTGTTAGAAATAATTAATAGACTTGGGAAAACCATCAGCGCAGGCTCGGTGACCGGGAAGTCACAGTTTGTGGTTGGAATCTCACTGACAAAATGTGCACAAGGGAAACACTATAGTGCTCATAGTATTTGAATCTAAAATGATTATTTTTATTTATTTTAGTTTTAATTCTTCCTATTTGAATTTTGCTACATTCATGAAATATAATACAATCGAAAAATATCTTCTTAACGTACATGTATCTTCAAGGTATAATCATCTGTGTTGTATTTGCATTTGTATTTGGAACTCGTCCTTATTATGCTTTGATGCCGTTTAGGGCCAACATTTGACTGTGTTGTCGACAGGGTGAATGAATGAATACCTTTATTATTTGTAGCATATTGTAACAATGGTCGGGCTTCCTGGTGTCTTTGAGCGACTTTCTATGCAGGAGCTATTGTTAGTAAATGTTATTCAGGACTTGTGGGTTTATTGAAAGTCAGGGACAAGGAGCTCATGTCTGACTCGGAAAACACGTCCTCTGCTCCATAACACCCAAAGAGACAACAGACCCGGTGCGTAGATACATCTGAATGGTTGTAGCCGTAACTAAACTAAACATGGACTCGAGGCTACATGGAGAAAGTACAAGGCGTCTTTGCACAGTCTTATTATATGACATGGCACTGTCTGGATCCCCATGTCCGATAGTCCACAGTTCTTCCATACAGAAGAGTTGTGAGTGAGTACATATAGTCGGTAATAGTCTTAAAGTTCTATGTGCAGTAAGAATAATAGTATAATTCCATCTATCATTCATCCCTAGTCTCTACATGCTTCACGTGTACTCTCTCCACTTTCTCTCTCTCTCTCTCTCTTGTTCTCGTACTCCTTCAGACAAGATTTCATCTAAAGACCAAACCGTAACCGTAAGCACTCGAGAACCAAAAGAGAAACAAATGAGCCTGAGAGGCATGACAATGAGTTCAAGTTCGATTTGTCATTGTCTTGTTTTCACATTGGACTTTGACGAATTCGAGTTAGCTCAACCACGTCAAGATGACCAAAGCCAGAGAGCCCCAGTCGCCAGACCTTCAACTATTCAACTTGAAACTTTTGGGGGTGATCCTCATGTAAGATTTGAGGACGTTTTGATGAGTCGTCCAAGTTATCTTGCAGTATCCAGTTCCAGTATTGGTTTCTCGACAACAGCACTTTCCGAGGAAAGCGTAGGCAAGGCCTATCAGTTTCCCTTACATTCCAGACAATGTGTGGTGACATGGAAATTTGGAAATTGAGAGACAGGCTCCTCTTGAACATATTCCAATCCCATCTATGTATCTGTTCTGTACACGAGACACTCGTTGAGAATGGATGCATCTTGAGAGAGTGAGGGAAATTCGTTCGACGTCAAATTAAACATTCTATACCTTGCTTTCCCCGGCCGGCGTTCATTGTACGTAACAAAATTCAGAGCATGTAACATGTTATGCTTACGATTAGATCAACATTAACATGTGCCGTCTTCCTCCATCATCCGGGGCCTTGGCTAGCATAGTCTCCGCGGATACGTTTAAATATTTAAGTTATTTTTATTTTGAAATACCAAGAAGACAAACTATGTGCTTTCAAATCCTAGACATGGCAGGTTACTTCTTTAAAAATTAAAAACTCTTTTTTAACATTCTCCCTTAATTAAAACGTAAGCTATTATACACAAGCAAATTGCAAGGTATAAATTTAAGCCGTATAGATTCCTTCCATAAGCAGTTAAGATAGGAAAGGGCTGCTGGTTGGGTTCTATTTATGCAATTTATATCCTAATTTAGATATTAAAGCTTTCTCTGGAATGCCTACATGAATAAACTAAGCAAATTACATACTAATTCAGATTCCGATAGAGATTACAGATAGTCCATCCTGAGTAAGTAGATTTGGTTTTTATAAGTCATATGTATATATTGTACATGGACATGCATATATAGTGGTAGTACTAGTAGTCATGGGATGGTCTGAAATGGGATTAAATTCGTACATGAGCCGATAGGAAATACGATTAATTTTGTACGAGGTCTGATGGAGGTGAAATTGAAACTACCTAATGGATTCAGTTTGCCTTTGAAACTATAAATTCCACTCGAATGGAAGTGTATATGATCAGTACAAATAGGAAATGTATATCTAGTGGTCAAGGAGAGACGAGTTAAAAGCACCGTACATTTAAAATATCTGCATACAACATTTAACATCAAAGACCGCTCGTTCAATCTCCACTGTACTGGCGACTCTGTACAACTTAGACAGTTGCCGTCCATGACAATTTCGCCCAACTTTTGGTACATTTCCAAAGCTACATTTTGAAATATTTTCTGCACTGCACACCACTGGACATATACAATTCTTATCTTTGCAGATTGTATTCATTCATGCATGCAGCATCAGAATTTTATGAATTAGTGCACGAGTCCGTAAGATTAGCATTGTCTAAGCGGCAAGCTAATTTAGAAAAAGCGGTATATGTAGACCCATGGGTTTATATCAGCTACAATTAAAAGCATAGATATACGGAAAAATTCTAACTAGTAAGTCAAGTTTAAATTAAAACTACTTATATGACTTCCGCACATGTAGGCATTCCACGTCTTTTTCGTTTCTTCTCTCTTTGCCAATTACTCTTTCTGCATGTAGGTTATCACTGCCCGTTGTATTTTTGGCTGTTACTTTTTTTACCCTTGTATCTCGTTTCCAAACTACCCATGTAAGAACGGACGGACGGACGGACTTTGAAGCCGTAAAAAATGAGGGAGTGAGCGGGAAGAATAGTTGAAGAGGAAAAAAAGGTTAAAATAAAGACTAAGCATCAAAAGAATCATGATATATTGTAGTGATGGATCATATATTTGAAGATGAAACGTCGTTATCACATGATTCTCTGAATGACGTTATGTACGTATGTATCTCTCTGTATCTGTGTCTACACGTGGAATAAAAATGTTATTCTTTTCGGTGGCTTGTCACTGTAGCCTTGTTCAGTGCACTCTGCACATCAGCACAGACCACGATAATGGAATCGACATTGGAGATTGGAGTTCAGCTGAAGCTGGACCACGACGCGTCAATGACTTGTGCTTCTTCTATTCTATTTTTTTGGAAGGCTGGCATTGTAAGTGTAGAATGGAAATGAAAGATCAAGCTTCAATGGTATGCCAGTGGCAGTGCGAGTGCCAGCGTGGCATCCAATGCCTCGGTCTGTATCTCTGGCTGTAAGCTGCTGGATGGCATGGCATGGCATGGTAGTACTTGGTCGGTCGGTCGGTCGGTCGGTCCTACTGTAAGCGTTAGCGTACAGTGGTGGTGGTAGCGGGAACGAGTTGCCACCTTTCAAGTGGAAGATTCGAGTCACTCTCATCGTCAGATCGATTGTAAGGAAGATCGTGGCAACAAAGGTATAATATATCCCATCCTACCTACCTACCTCCGCTCATAGGACTTTCACCACACAGTGCAATAGTGAGAGCCAACTGGAAGTTGAACATAGAGGAATTCTGCCCGTGCTTTTCTCCTTGAGGTCTGAAGCTCTGTGAGTGAGTTGGTTGGGGAAACTGTGTAAGTTCCTAGCAACTATTCTCACACACACACAACTCATTTTACTTCTCTTCTTTTTTCCACCAACGGCTCTCTCTCTCTCTCTCTCGCTCATTCTCCTCTTGGTGGTTGCTTGCTGCTCCTTCACTCCAAGTCAGACACACAATCCACTTTTGGCTCCAACTCCCCGTTTCAATGATGACCATGTTGGTTTTTGTTGGCTTTGGCTACTCTCGACGAGTTTCAACAAAATCCTTTGTACATTTAGCTGGCTCGAGCTGCCAAAACGAATTTTTCCTTTGCAATATTATCAAAGGAGAAAGTACAAGGATCAACTCTCTTTTAACACGCATCTCTATTCCATCCCGTCCAGCATTCTTCCCCAAATACTGCACACTTCAAGGCTATATATGCCTACTTTAGTCTATTTTTCCTCTTGTATTCATTCTTGTACTTCCAATGCAATGGCTGGGGAAGTATCTATAATATGAAAGGATATATCCCTAAATGCAAGCTGTGTATATACATTTAAGTAGAGCGTAAAATACGCTACTTTCTCAGACCTAATAAATTTTGTCAGACAAAATCCGTATAGAGACTGTAGGGATGCTTTCACCGTTATAGAGATATGTGTGTTACTAGACGCTGCATGTCTGTGCCAAGTTTTATAAAAAGGATAATGTTGTTTATATCTATATGTATATACGGATGTATAAGTACCTACAACTGTCTGGCCAAGAGTCTGCTTATGGTCATGAGTATAGAGGCTTCGAATTTGCCAAGCCCAGCCCAGTCATATTCTAAGTTATTCATTTTCACGGTTATCAATACGTATTATCTTTGTATCTTTAGTAAGTCTGGAGTTTCTTTTATACTCGGAGGATATGATTGCATTTGACGTGTAGTTGATACATCACGTAGCATATGAAACAGGAAACGCAGGGAAAATAAAGTCAGAATTAGTTACTTTTGAAATATTTACTAAGGACGGAGGGTCGGAGCTAAACCCTCCGTCATGAGTGTGAGCTGAAGTGCCCTGGCAGTGCTGGGTCTAATATTATTATTTACTTGTATACCTGTGTAATATTATCCGCCGTTCAACTTCCATTCTCCTTCCTTTCTCGACCATCCTGTCTCCAATCCATTCGCATTCATGATGATGATATTTATGTTGCTCCCGTTCCTTTGTTATAATTTCAAATTTGAAATGTCGACACTACATTGGCATTTATTTGTGAGGAGTTGTGACACTCAAGGATTATTTATTTAACAAATTCACACTATGATAAAATGGAGGAGAGAGATAGAGAGAAAGAGAGAGAGAGAAAGCGAAAGGAGTGAAGTCATTAATTAATTAGATTGTGTGGACGTGTTGCCAATGGAATTTGAAGGGAATTGGAGTGTGGAGATGCTATGAAGGAACATCAAGACAAGCATGAGGATGAGAATGAGGAAATGTGAAATGCCCAAAACAATTGTTTGCACTGGAGACTTTCATCGTTCGCTTTCTCCGCGGTTGTTTCCATCGATGAGACGCTCGCTCTGAGAGTCTATATGCCATTGAGTGTGCTTTCTGGGCTGGAAGAACAACCTTTGTATTTACCATGTACATCAGTGTACTTCGTCAGACACTCACATGTGTTTACTCATGACGAATAAGTCAATGCACCCGGAGCGTCTTCCTATCTCTGTCTATGTTGTGGGAACTCACAAACAGAAAAAGCCAAGGCAGTAGTGTGTACCATGTGCATGTGGGTGCTTCGTGGCATCATTGCACAGCGTCCGGAGAGGCCTATACATACATGTACTCGTAACTTTCCCTACATACCTATCTGTATCTGTAGGCCACGTGTTCTTGAATGTAAGGGCAGAGTTGAGCACACAGGCAGAACAAAGCTAAAGGAGAAAAAAATAAGACGAGTTGGCTAGCTAGAAAAATTATCAGATTTTCCACGGATGAAGACTCTGATGAAAGTTGAAGTGAAAAACGACGTGAACTTTCTCCAGGAAAATTGAAGCTCCCTCTGTATATACTTCACTCCCTCCTCCCACGTTATGAGCAGATAAAGACTATAAGGCACGTCGTCCTTCTTACGTCCTTATCGCGAAGTAAAAAAAATCATTTTTTTGTCATCCAATAATCGTCAGACAATTGAAGAAGCTTCTGCAACCACTTTATCTATGAGCGCAATTGCTATTATAAAAAATCATTTTATTTTATCTTCTTTTTAACCAATCATTTTCTCACTCTCGCCACCTTACGCTCTGGTTATGCCCGTGGTAATGCTGTGGTAAAAATCCTGATCCTTTGTAGATTTTGTACTCCGCAAATGTGGGGCATAAATCCTTTGCTTTTCCCCCTTGAAGAATGTGTTTCGAAGAACTACTGATAGCGTATTCACGTACGGACCATTCTTAAGGATTGAAAATTGGAGCCTACTGACATCTAGATTTACTCAAGTTGTAAGAGCATTGAACTACCAATAAGTTGGAAGCAGTCGAGTATCTATATATATATTTTATTGCTCACCAAAATCAGCTTCTTCTTTCGTTATACCGTGAATGAGCGGCCGCTTAATTGCCTCGACAGCATTTTCAAGACTTTATCGGCTTCGGCACACGGGTTTCAATTTTGAGACTAAACTTGGCTTCATAATTAGTTCTCATTCAATTATTGTCTCCGGATGTCTAATTTTTCATTTGGTAGTCGAAGGAATGACAGATTGCTCAAGTCCCTTCCCTCACAACAAGTCTGTCACATTGATTTATGTTAGTCAGGTTTCTCGGTGACCCAATAAACATTTTCCACGCTGGCAGGGCTTTCCATCAGCCATTATGTCCAATGCTCCCATCCCCGTGCAATTTCCAAATCGAACTACTGACGTATCATTCAACTAAACTAAACTCTTTTCAAATTCAAAAGTTTACGGTACAAAGTAAATACTTGGGAATAGTGTACCAGTGCAGTGCCAGTATACTGATATGCTCGTACCTAAGCTTTTTTATAGCATTGAGACTGAAGGAAATTGTCGGTGTGTTGGAAGTAGTAATGTTCGCCTAGCGGCTTCGAAAGAGTATCATTCCAATGTCTGACTGCCGACTGACAACATCATTGAATTTTCTTCAATACTTCAAAGGGCACATGAGGACTTGTTCAACTCATTCAAGTACAATGAAGAAGGCTGTGGAATGTACTGCTGCTGCTAGCTCAGCTCCGTGTCTACCGAGGTATGCATCTGTGTATCTTGCTTCCTTGCGCTATTTGCCATAAGTGACTCCTGGACACGACGACTTGTACACCCACACACTATGTACTTCCTAATCCAACAAGAAATTCCCAATCGAAACGAAACGACTGCCACAGGGGGGGAAAGAACCAAATAAGAATTTTTCTTGTACTTTTCTCACATCTATTGCGGCAGCGAAAGGAAGTTCATCTTGTGATGTTCCGGACGTCAGTCAGGACTCAAGACTCGGGACTTTATTTCTATCAACAAGGCAGCTCTGAACTAGTCAATGCTTCTCTGTCACTTCCACTGAAATACAGATCAGTTTATCCCGTATTGTTAGAACAAGAGTATAAACAAGAACAATAACTATTTACTTTTCCATATAGGTAAGTTTCAACAGTAATGTTATCATCAATGCACTATTAGCCTTTGTATTTCACATTGTAATTATTTACCTGGGTCCAATATCTGTTCAAAGTGTGAATGATAGCCTGCATAAGTCATATTCCGTAATATTCCCCTCTGTACTACAACCACTACAAGACAAGCTAAATGGCCTCCCTTCCTTCTTCCTTGCGTCTTTTATTTCTCATTAAAATTAACTAGTTAAACTCTGGGTTCGCTTATACATTAAATAGTTGATTTATGAGCAGTAGACTGCAAGGGCAGGGGAAGGGAAAGCGTCCTCCAGCTTAAGAGTACTACTATAATGGGCAAAGTTTGAATATTATGCTGAGAGTACAGTCACTTCCCCTTTCTACATAGATTTTATTCCCTCCCCCGAAACCCTTCCCCCTCATCTAGGAAAGTATTATTATTAAGACAATATATATATATATATATATATATATTGTACACGTCGTAAATCATGTGGAAACTAAAAAGGAAGAATGCATCCCGTAAATGTGTAAGGCTTACATGGATCGTTTCATTTATTACTGATTTCTCAATTTTATTACTACTAAAATGTTTATGTAGTGCTGGACATTTAGGAGCATACTGTCATGTATGCGGTATGCTTTTGCATTAAGAATAATGACACATAAACGGGTGATAGCGGTATAACAGGAAATTTTGCAAACTATTATAGGTATGTATAGTACCAGTAGTAGACTTACACCTTCCTTGGAACCGATTGCAAACACACACACACACACGTACAAGTGGTCTTTCCTTTGTAGGCCAAGTAGCAGTGCAGTGGGATCGGTTAGTATAATGGAAATTCAAGCGCGTGAAGAGAATCATATCAAAGCTAATAAAATTATGAGTGAAAAGGAAGGAAGTCTGGGCTGGGAGGCCTTAGGTGGAGAGAGAGAGAGAGAGAAAGTGGGAGAGAAAGAAAGAGTGACTGGTATTTATACGTAATATGTAGCATAAGATGGAGAATCAGAAAATCCTGAGAGCGTGAATAAAAAGTTTGCGCGTGCAAACCCCATCTCTCTCTCTCTCGCCATCCTAGCATGTCCACAAAGTCGCATCAAGTTTCATTCCTTCTCCTAATTGACAAAATAAACAAAATTAAGAGTCTCTATTAATTTTCTTTCACGATGAGATTTATTAAAGGGTAAAAGTTTTCTGATTAGGCGCTTGTAATAATGGTAATTAAGCTCGACTCCCTCCACTGCTCCGTCTTATGTGTCACATCAATACGGAGAAAGAGAGAGAGAGAGTGAGTGGGAGACACTGCATGGCACTCTGCATCTTGTAACTCTACTACAGCCTCCTTCCTGAAGGAGCAAAGGGCATTTTGTAGTGGAAAGCTCCTAATGAAACGAAAAAGTTACAACTTTTTGCTTTTCAATGGAGATGCTATTGTAGATGTAGATGGGGATGTGCATTTTATGTATAACTGTAGAATTGTGGACGGGGAACTTAAGCTTTCCCATTCACTAATATACTCCGCTGCGCTTCACATCCATTAAGTAGGAGGTGTTCACCCAAACTGTGGGATTTCGTATGTACGACCTCCCCAGGACTCCCCATGTTGTTTACAGCAAGGGCTCAAAATGTGCAAACGAGAAACGAGGCCTGTAATAAGTTTGTTTTTTTTGGAATTCTTTATCTACGTACCTACACACCAGACGTTACATGGCACTAATAAATAAGTTGACTGAGAAATTCAATACTTTCTACTTCTAAACTAGGAAATGTACATGTACACAGCCTGACTTAAGAAGCAACATGACCTTAAGTCAAGTTTCAATTTTTTTATTGAAATCTGTTCAGATATTCTTTCAACATTTTCTATATCGGAAGTATACGGAGGCGGTGGGCTATCCTCGATGTAGGACAGTGTCAGCTTTGTTAGTTAAATAAAGTTTGTCTTTCTCTCTCAAGCATTTTATAATTTATACAAAATTTTCTAGTCTGTTTTAATAGAAGCAATTTTTCAATTTTCGAAACATTTTCTTTTTATGTTATTTTTACAACTTTAAAAAAAACTTGTGCGTGTCTGTATGTATTACTGTTGCTATTATTTTGCTTCTTAGGCCTCGATATGTATTCCTACACACAGCACTGAGGGCTTTAATTCTAATCTCTCGGAATTGGTGGTGGCTACGGTAGCGTGGCGTATGCAGGCTACACTTTCACAAGTATTTAATTTCTAATTTTACGCTCTATACAACTGGGGTGTAATATAAAACTAATGAAATGACGCAGTCAAAGAAGGAAAAGGGACATTTTTTATACTGTGGCCATACAAACATACGCCCAAATTATATGGCGAACAGGCGCTACTCAATACTTGTATCCCATCGCCTACACAAAAGAACAACATCAACTTTTCGTTCAATACATACAAAATGATGGGGAGACATTTTTGATGGTCGATTAGCACAGCTTTTGTCCGCGCCAAAGTGAGCCAGATGAGATCCAGGAACGCCGACTATTATAAAGTTGAAGAGATCATAAAGCAACGATAAGCTGAGTAATTTACAAAAATTCCCTACGCATTCCACCTTCATTATTTCCTAAATAAAGTAATGCAACACGCTATCTGAGGACCTATTTGGAAAATAGCTTTCCTACTTATGACAATAATTCTCTTAGCTAGATAGCATTTGACTTGAATTTCCCTGCGTCAAGGAGATGCACACATGTATGTATGTAAGTACTATACGGTCATCTACTATACAGCTACGATGTCATAATATAATCTTTTCGTGTTGATATTTTGATACATCCGGTTTACCTCCTCTTGAGGACAGAACTGATACTCTTACAAATTGATCAAGTGTTCCCTTCAGGCTTTCACCAGTCTCGCCGAGATGACTTCAACACAGAGCTCCCAATGTAATAAATCGAGCAGGAAAGGATACACGTGAGAAAAGGAAATTAGGATGCATCAGTTCCAGTCATACTCATTTATCATTTAATCCTGATTGAGATAGCTACATAGTGTGGAGGGCGAAGCAACTACTGTATTACAATTGAACTGCTACTGCTACTGCTAGGCCCACCGCCACATAATGCATCATACTCTCCAAGCCTATGACGTACCTACTTTACCTTCCATCTTTATTGAATTTGGTCTGAGGCTGGGAGTTGGAGTGTGTATCTTTATCAGAAACTTCCCAATCAGTTAAGATTGCACTCTCGTTTCACCAAACAACTAAAATACTTGGTGGTTCAATTCAATCACTAATAGAAATAGCTGGGAAGTCGTGTATGTCTGAGGCTGCAGTGGCGGAGCCGCTCTTCCCCATTTTCTCCGTTACATTTGTTGCGTTGTTGGCTCTGCTCTGCGGACTGACTGAGGTAGGGACGTGTCCAATATATTTCCTTCTAAGATTCTGGTAAACAAAAGCGCTTTGGGCCTCATTGAAAACTTGATTAAGGATTTTCTTCCTCTTCATTTCCCCGGGCTTGTGAGGGTTAACTATACATATAGGTATTCGAGTTCTCCTTTCGCCCTTTTCCATCTCCCAGCCCACGCCTTTGCACTGCCACAGCTATACTAGCCACTTTGGTGTTTAGCTCCGAGTCTACACGCAGTAACAGTAATAGCGAGGGAAAGACACGACAGAGCCTTAATGGGGCCATTTTAACTTGACTTTCACTTGTCTTGATGACATGAAGAGTACGATTGCTCCGAATTTCCGATCGGATGGCATGGCTCAAGATGGGGACCATCAAGGATGTCGTGGAACGTGGTTTTCCCATCCAGTTCAAACAAATTGGCAGTTGCTCTCGTCGGAAATGAGCATCAATTTTTTCAACTTACAAAATACTTAGAGATCGAGCGGAGGAGTCTCGTTTCTTTCCTCAAATGTAGGTAAGTACCGCTCTCACTCTCTCTCCCTCTCTCTCTCCCTCTCTCCGCCTTAACCCTTCTCTATTTTCAAATATCTCACTCAATACAAATGCAAAAAATAAATACAACGTCAGATAAATAATTACGAGGCAGACAACCATTACTTCCTGCTTTTACACAAGTATAGTCGGGCCCTACGGCTGAAAACTGAAATAAAGATAGTACGTCTTCTGTCTTGTCTTTCTCCCAAGAACCCACTATGTATAAAGTCGACAGGGAAAATTTAAAGTATAGGAGTACACATAGTAGTAAGACCACCAACAGTCACACAGTAGTTCCTTACATTCGCATTCCCAAAAAGTCTTTGTGATTTTTTTCTTCTTCGTGGAATAGAAACTTCCCTGGATGCATCATCCACCTTTGTTGTTGGCTATATGACTTTGGGTTTGGCTCTGGGCTTGGCATTGACTTGGGTTGAACTAAATATAAAGGAGCAAAAGGAGAAGGGATAAAAAAAACTTGATACGCACAGACACATTGGACATGGACATTTCAGAACGGATAATGTACGGAAGAACAAAAAAAAATGTGTCTTCACTCTCTCGGCTCGTCTGAGTATCATGAAAGCTGTTGATGTTTCCGTTTCGGCGGCTTTTTCCTGTTTCTTAGGATTTATCACAGGGGAATAACACTTGCAACGTTCATTCGCTTCATCAGCGCTTAAAACTACCCAAAAGTATTTCATGCTACTACCCAGGTAATTATGTGATTCATTTCAAAAGAAAAATCTAACGTTTTCCTCCTTTCCTCAGCCGAAAAATGAATTTAAAGGCAAAATAAGGATAAAAACATTGCCAAAATGTATTTTATCACATTCATTATTTCGTTATCGTTGCTTGAGCAAAATGCGTCAGTAGATTGAAATGTGGAGCTAAAAAAGAAAAAAACCCAAGCTTGCCATCGTTCTTTTGGATAAAAAAAAGAGAAAGCACAATACAATGTATGCATACTTAATGACAGGGACTCTGTAGATTTGCCATGTACTTATGTACATGAAGTTTGTAGAGATAGAATCAAGTGGCATTGCTATACTTTTTATTAGTATTTACCTTCCATGTTTATGTTTACCGCACTTGTGCTTTTATTTTCTTGAAGAAAGTTAAATTTGTCTCGAACTCCTGTGTCTGTTTAATGTATTTTGTACGGAGGGAAGGATAAATAAATAAAGAGGAAAGAGGAGGATGAGACATGAGACGGAGAGTGAAAGAAGACTGAAGGAAATATACAGCTTATGATCATCTTTCTATTTCCCATTCAACTTGAACATTTAGGATGAACTAAAGTCTTGAGTTACTTGTATTTCCACTTGACTATTTGCATCAGCATCCCCTACACTTTACTACAAAGCATCAATAGCCTCAACTATGCCCTGGCTAGGCCTATAGTTTGTAGAAACTGGAGCTTACTTTCATCTAGGTGCATGCTATGGCTCCATAAGAATAGCTTTAACTATTAGTACGGTGCAATCTAGATGTTGATGTTGAGCGTAGACGAGACGTGGGTTTATTTTCCAGTCTAAGTTTACAAATAGAAATTCAGTCTATAGATGAAATGAGAGAGAGAGAGAGAGAAAGAGTAAGAAAAGCATTGTCATCCGTATCCAGATCCTATTTGCTTCTTATGAATTTTTCACAATCCAATCTTCTTTCCCTGACTCGATCTCTCTACTCTGTGTCGCTCATGTAACTTGGTACTTTGTTATGGCGAACTTTCTCCTTTCTGTCTCCCACAGTTGAGCTCAACTTTTTGTACGTATGGAAAGGGAAAGTTTGAGGTATGTACGATAGCAATTTTAACTTTTTAAAGTTCAAACTCTGTTTTGTGGAACTGGCCTGTGTGATAGAATACTGGCGTGGGTTGGTTGGAGAAAGACAGCCGCATTGTACAGGTACACCTACAGATACAACATTTTGTAAAATGCTCATATTACCTTCAGTATTTAGAGTCTATTGTACCCAACTTTCTCCCTACTTTCCCTGGGAAACTCATTGTATGTAGTGTAGATTGTAGATTGCAGATTCCTGTGAAGGAAAGCATAAGCAGTTTATCCATACTGCGTAGTTTGGATAGTTATGTGTATTTTAAAATGCTATTCATTTGAGTTTAGGTGGGTGATTTCATAAATACGGTTATGGTAATAATTTTAAATTTTCTTTGCTACAAGCAATCTTGACGTTGGCTTTGGCTTTCGGTAGATTGTAGATTGTAGATCTGGCATTGTATTCTGTATTGTTTGGCGAGCAAATATGCTGGGCTCGCCCATTGTTGTTTATGAATGTACCTCTCTTTAGTACTTAGGCATGTATAATTATAAGTAGGTATATGAGAAGTACTACCTATGTAGTATGTAGCTGTTTGGCAGGTTAGTGGGAAGGCCATCTAAAGCGCAAGGAAATGTTCATGGCTTTCAGAATACATTGAAAATTGTTACAACGTAGAACACAGGTAAGCTGGATACATACGGTGACTGCAGATCCAGGAAAGTCTTTTAGTACTACGGGGAAAGGGAAGAGGGGAATGGATGTTGGAAAAATAAGTTCAAGTCTGTTGGGGAAAGTAAATTAATTTGTCTGCCTTCACATCGCTTTGGGAATACTTGAGTGGTCCAGACCAACGTCTAAATTTTGTTTGTTTAACGATTCTCTGCTTTATTGCATCCTCTGAATGAAAATTATATTCCATCATTTTCCTAGAACATTCAATTGCTCCTGTATAATTTATTTTTACGAACGCACGCGAAGATATTTTACTACCGCCAACTTCTTTACATTTAAAGTAACACTTTACCTTCATCATAATTTTATATTCAATTTTTTCTTACAAACTTTCAATACCCCCGTGCCTATAGGTACATATATAGGTACCTCGGTTACATAATGGTATTAGTTTAACTACAACTACAACTACACAAAGGATTTACGATTTATTCATGTGAGATAGAGAATTCAATTCAATTCAAATCTCAAAACATAGTAGTAACATAGGTTTAACATGTATAAGCCATGGAATGACGTGGGTCAAATGGCGAAAACCTCATCTCCATTCCGTAGTAATGTAATTAGGTCAGTGTAGAGGGAAATTGAAAATTGACAAAGTAAATCAAAAGCATCCACCAATAATGAAAACAGTGTAATTGCACTCCACACACACTCACACCCAACTTAATAAACGCCATCAACAGCCAACTTTCCACACCAGCATTAATCCAAATGAGTCGAATGAAGTTGGATGCATCCCTGATTAAATTTTAAATCAACAAAGAGAGGGTTTATTTTTTAAGGGTCGACTAAATTTTGAACCAGACATGATGGTAATGGTAATTACAGGAATGGGCTCTCGAGAGAGACCTGACTTTCGATAATACAAAGCCGAATATGGCTCCTCGACTCCTACAAAAGCCAAAGCAGTCAAGGAAGCCATCCACCAATAATAAAGCTAAGAGCTCAACTACCAATGCTCGAGATATTCCCGTAGTCTTTTTATACATGGAAAGGACTGAGTGGATAGCTGGACTCCGGACACGAGCCGAAGTATAAAATCCTGTGGCCCATTTCAATACAATGCTCCGCCCCTTTCATCGATTTCCCTGGAATACTCTCACTGCCTCCCTGCCTCAAACCCTACCTGTTCCCGCTGCCATATGGTCTAATCTAATAATGAGACATAATCAACGTCTATGTACATAAATTTTCCTTCTTAATTAGAAAATGTGCGTTCACGCCGCGGAATCAAGTTGAGATGGTGGCTGAATAAAATTTTCAACATGCATATACAGTCCAATTATATTTTAATCTGTTTTATTCACGCTACAAATACAAACACGTACGGAGGAACAGTGGGTGCTGTCAGGCTGAGTTGCTCCAAAAAAATAAGTAGGGAGGTGTATGTACCTACCTATATATGTACATACCAATAGGTAGTTTAGCTTTTTAAGTCCACTACAGATACATATACATACATACTCATTTACATTAGAAACAGCAGTATTTTTTATACATTAGTACATACTACATAGCACCAGTTAAGGAGATTGCTGTTGGTTCAAAGCTGAAAGTGAAGTAGACTCTCACTGATGGGTTCGACGTAGACGCATACATCATTCTAAATGATGTAGACTTAAGAGACGCCAGCATTTTTTGATTGCTACAATCCGTCATTTCTTTTGTCTTTGAGCTACACAAAATATAATTATACCTTTGAACAGACTACCAAGAAATAAGAAACTCAAAAAGTTAAAGCAAGTCTTCAAAAACGACCGAGAGAGATTTCCCTGTCCATATATATTATACATAGCATTTTTTTTAAAGGAATAACTTGAATGCACTATACTATCCAGTATCTCATTATTTAAACTTCTTGTAGTTTCCGTACTCAATCATATTTTAGTTTACAAACTTGTTAGGCTCTTTAAAATTTGTTGGAAAGTACAGAATTAGCACGAACGCAACTGGCTCATGGTTTACATAAGACACATAGACACGCATCTCCTGACTCGATATTCGAATATGGAATTCCTTCCCATCTGCATAATAATACGTGAGGAGACAAACGGTCCTTTAAATGACAGGGAAGAAGGAAGGAATCCTTGAGCGATAGTCCCCATAGTGAGCTCCCAGCCCTGTCTGGATTTATAATCGTATTCATAAAAGGGAAAAAAGAATGTATTGTTTGCGTCTGATAGGGAGTTTTGAAAAAAGGAATCTAGAGACACGCGGATGAGGCGGAGGAGGAGAAGGAGGAGGTTGGAGGAGCCGCTTATAAGTTTCTGTTTCTACTGTACAAAGATATGATTACATATTACATACAAACTGAATCAAGTGTGAACATTTTGCGTTTCGTTCCACTTGAAAATTCTCCTTTCAGCTCCAGCCTCCAGTCTCCATCAAAGAATGAAAGGAAGGACAGCGGCAGGCAGGCAGGCAGGGAAAGAGACGGTCCTTCTTTTTCTGCTCTGCTCTGGTTTGAATGAATATTAGCTCAGATACATAACAATGCGATGTCACACTATGGGTAAGTCATGGGATTCCATGAATCGTGGTTTATCTTTTAAGGGAAATTGAGCACCATTGACTTTGACACTGACACTGACAACCAAATGAATGATGTGCTCTCGTTCTCATTTTATAGCTTTCTTCCCGTTTTACCCACACACATTTATATCTATACAAACACAAACACACAGCATGTCTCTCTCTCGCTCTCTCCTTCTCTCTCTCTCTCTGGCTTCTCTTCTCTTCACTTCCCTCGTCCTTTCCGTTCTCGAGTGAAAGACGGGCATGATGGGCGATGGGATGACGAGAGTCCAAGAATTATCCATGAGTTCCAACGAACAGACCACAATGATCATATTCCGCTCAAGCCCTTATCAGTTCTCCGTCCAGTAAAATCAACATAACAACCGGACAGGTGAATGATAAGGAGTCGAGACAGAGGAATCGGTCAGTCGTTTCTCCAGTAGAGTTAACTTCGTCCATCGCTCCACTTTCACACAAAATCCATTGTCCAAGGCTTCCAACGAGAGCGAGTGAGTGAGTTCGCGAATTTGGGTCGCAAGCTGCTGTTCTTTTTTTAAACCCTTCTCTCTCTCTCTCTCCACGTCAGCAAGTTGTCCTTCTGTCAAGCTGTGACAGGCAATCCAAAGTTTTCATCTCTCGCAGTCTTCAATTATTCACTGTGCTGTGCTGCCGAGTTTGTATCGTTCAGCTAAGCCACACACTATAGGCAACAAAAACATGGGAAATCATAAAAAATACGCAAATGTTAGCAGATTATTTCATCAAAGTTCGTTATTTCTTCCTTATATAAGACAAAATCATGCTATTATTTCCGCCAAACGCCCATCACTGCCCGGACAGACTGTGACTGACACTATGTATGTAGGTAGGTAGGGAGGTCGGCTATAGTTCGGTCTGCCTATATAGTGAAGCATGCGAGGGACCTCCAAAGGCATTAATAAACTAATTATGATGAAAAACAATGTGGCATGTGAGTGTGAGAACCGACAAGAAAATATTGAAGGTTAACACGCAACACACACACACACACATAGCCCAAAGTTTCAACATCGAAAAGACGTAATGAATCCGCTTCTGTAAATACTGTACTCATGACGAATGAAAAAGACATTGGGAATAGGTTCTGTGTGATGTGCTAAATCCGGAAGGATGACAATGAGAAAACAATTCCTTGCTCTACACTCTACATAGACGGACAGAGCTGAACGAAAATACGTACAGTGACTGACTAGTCAGATATATAAATAATAAAATATTATATTTGGATCATCAAGGCAATGGTTGAATTCGTGTTGGAATGAGACTGAAGTCTGAAGGTTGGATGGATCTAATAGGGGAGGAAGCCGTCAATAAAATGCGTGCTTATGTACATACCTAATTTAATGGAAATGGAATGACTGTCATTTCGTCATTCTCTGGACTCCCAGACCAGATGTGACATGACAGACCATCTTGAAGCATTATAATGTCATTTTAAAGCAAACAAAATTGCATCCCTATATAAATACGGAGGAATCTACAACATAAGTCGTCAGCTTAATATTGAAAAGACAGTTGCTGGCTAGATATCTCCTCTAAGTCTAATCCCTAGAACTAATACACTGAATATATTTCAATGGCTTACTCTCGGAGCGAGATAGTCTGAGCCCATCGAACTCGCACATAGGTCTGTCTTCTCCAGAGGATAAATACCGTAGACAGTAGACTGTATTCATTGGTAAACAAAAACTATAGGAGTTCCTCGTAAAAAGAAAAACAATTTTACTGTAGTGACTGCTTTAAACATTTAACTTCAAAATTAATACACTAGGCCTAGCTCCATCAATATTGGTCCATGGAGTGGCCCCTGAGCTGACGAGCTACTCCCTTGGCCCCACAAGAAGTTGAAGGAGAGAGATGAATAATTTAAGATTAATTAGTGAATCCACCTAAAATGCAACTGTGTAGCGGATGCCAAGGCCAGGTAGGATTGCTATCGGGAAGGTACTAATTGTAAGTACACAGTCACAGATGCAGAGGCAGACACAGTGGGCTGTGTGCCTCTCTAGCAGGGCTGTGATGAGCAGGACATCTAAGTAGACAAATTTAATTGCTTCCTTAATTATCGTACATATGACAGCGAAGGGATCCATCCTCATTCATTGAAGAGCACATACTTGTGCAGAGCATACGACCATACGGACAATGCCATGGATAACAACGAAATCTCTCTAGAGACTCGCATTCATTTCTCATTCTCGACCAGTTTATCTCTGCTCTGTTGCTAATAATGTGAATGTGAGAGAAGTTTCCGCACATAAATGAGCGCATCCTATACTGCATACTCATCTCACTCCACTCCCACTGCTATACACCCTTTCATTAAGTGACTTTGCTCATTTCTACCAAACTCTAAAGTTCTCGTCATCATGATACTCCCAACTCCCATCTCGTACCTTCAGGACTGGGCTGCTTGACTCTATGTAGGTCTGCTCATAGAATTCCAACAGTTGTATAAATGTGTACCTAGTACGCTTAGCTCTATATGTTGTTAAAATTATACAACAGGACGGAGCTCAGTGCTTTCTCCAAGTCCACGAAGGAAGATGAAGTCCACATACGTAGGTATGTATTGTAGACATGCACGGAATAAAACAAATGGACTAAATACAGAGACAGGGAGACAGACGGACGGACAGACACCGGAAAATCATTAAAGTTTTATTGCCCTCAAACGCGTGTATGATTTAGACATCAAATCCAGTGAAAGACGTAGAAAGTTTCCACTTAATTTAAGGGCAGTCGACAAAGCCTCATGAGGATCCGTCCGTCCATAGCCATCCAAAAACGGAGAAACAGAGCCGACCTAATCAAAGGGAAAATTCCTTGTAGGCAGCTCTAGCTTGGATATTTGTGAGCGGACGAATTACAACTTACAACTACTCAATGGACACGAGAATACAGAGTCATTTATAAAATGACTCGGTAAGTACACGAGGACTTTTGCGCTCACAGTCACAGTCGCCGCATCGCATAAAAATGTTGGGAAGCTACACGAGATCCAAGTACTCGCTCATTGCTCCTGCCGTACCAAATTGCTCAAATTCTAAAATTAAATTTGTGAGCCACATCATTCAGATGTCTTCTCCACTAACACTCAGTCAGTAGTTCTTGAGTCAAGATAAATTTTACAGTTTGCTAAATAATGGCACTTGGCTCATTCCTCCTCGTCCTCCCGGTACACACAACAAAGGGACATACTTTAGATAATTACATGCATCGTACAAATTGCATGCATTAAATTACTTGACGTAATGCCCAAAATGTTCCTATGGTAATTCATTCTCATTAGATTTAAGTTCCTTAAAGATGACGACCAGATTTCATCCAATGGCTTCACTCCTTTTTACCATTTACGGAGGGGCGTTCAGCGTTAATGACTTTGAAAAAGTTAAAATTAAATTATAAATTGAGCTATATTACTGAGAAACCACGGAAGGACGTAAATCCATTACCTATATGGATCAATCTCGTGGATCAACAATGTGTGGAAGGACGGTGCGGTGGCTGTCTGTACGTTATGAAAATATAGAGATGAGATGGAGAGTGTGATGTCATTCATTCCGGGAAGACAATTAATCTGTATCTTGGCTCTGTTGTAGGTGCAAAGTAAGACAGAATGCAATATTGAGGAGGCGGGAGCGGATGACAATGACATATCAGTACTTACCCGATCCCGCACTATACAGCGCTAACAAATGGGAGCTGACTGACAGCTCCCAGCTTTGACTCGAGCCTGGATCTAAAAACTATGAATTCAAGATGAAATTCTATTGTATGGAGGCTAACCATGGACTGAATGACTGACTGACTGACTGACACTACCCTCAAAGTTAGCTCCTATTTACTACACAAATGTATGTACAAATAAAATAATTGATTCCTTTTCATTGAAACCAACTTCAAACTCGGCTGACTGTCTGTCATTGTTGTTCCCTGCTCGCTCACATATTTACTTGATAACATGTTGATACAGCTCCACCATGCGAATCTATATTCAATATTTCACGCCAATATTCCATTGCAACACCATTTCCACAGTCAGCCTTGATCATGCAGACAGATCACACACACAAACACAAGCACACACACACACACACGCAAACAGAGGCAGACCCAGTCAGTCAACTTATTGTCTCTTTTATCTATCAGTGGTGAATGGCAGGGGAATGGATGGACGAAGTAGTGACTCGACATTGAACATTCCCCGACAATCTGTTCCTCCATACTTGTATTTTGTATAGCCAAAGCCGGTCTGATGAAGGAATTAATTGTTCTGTCTTTCTCCTGCCTCCGTCTCCAACACAAGAATAACCCCATCGACAGTAAAGCCATTCCGGCTGGTCTTACTCCTGTCACCCTGCCGAAACTACAATTGTGTTGATGTCGATGCGGATCCATCCGCCTGGCTACTGGCAATTGGTCCTGCCACTACTGCCGAGCTATCAGACCTCCATCCATGATACAGATACTTACTGTGGAAAACCCTAAATCCCTGCGTATCCTCCAATCTAGAACTACAAAGTTTTGAGCACTGGGTATTATACCCGCAAAAAGTTGACTGACTGTATGAGCCTTGAATTCCAAATAAGCGCAAAGAACGTCGCGTCGTCAGCCAAAACTATACACTCAACTAAACTCCGGGCTATCGATCTGCCAGTACATAGTCTCGTCAGCTTCTACTTCTACTTCCCCGAATTCGGTTCGATTCGAATTTTGAATTTTCGAAAAATAATGTTTTAAAACTTGGGCCGTATTTAAGGAGTTTCTAGTTGTTGGGGGAAAGCGCACTTTCGCTTCGGATTGAAGGGTCTATCAAGTGTACTGCATTTAACAAAGAGAAACAAACTATGATCATTAAATAACTCCCCCGAAAAGGGTTGAAAATGCAATAGCTTTTTGCCATTTAGATTTACTCGTGCATTGTATTTAGGCATATAAAACTAACTTGGAGATTAAGTAGGCACTTTTATGTCTAAAATACTTGGGACATAATTCCCATAACTTTCGAATGATTTAGTAAATATTTACATTGAATTTGGTCCTTCTACCAGAAAACTTTTATTTCCCTCCTACCCTACTACACGGGAGCAGTAGACTTACTTGTATTGTGTGTGTGTGTGGTGTAGACTTTTGGACGGATTCCAAAAGCAAGCTGACATTTTCCACGAGGAGAGGGAGGAGACCAAAACAACGGCTTCATTTGAGAGAACTATTGATCAGTTTCATCCTCAGTCGCTCGCTTCCCGCAGAAATGGGTGAAAAAATTGAAGAAAGGGTGTTTTCCAAGCACCACTGAACTTTTTAAAAGCGATTCCACATATATGTATGTATATGTACTGATACAGATTCCCAAAATTAATTACTATAGGGTACGATTTCAATGATTTATGTAATAAACAAACCGAATAACACAAACAGTATAATTACCATCCGAAATGAGCTTATTAGGCATGACTGGGTCAGCTGATTAAGAGAGCTGCCTTTGATTGGGTGGCTGATTGTGTGGTGTCCCTACCGAGCGTGGCTGGTAGTTTCGTAAATAAATATTTGCTCTGTTAAGATATAGCGCATTGGAATTGGTGCCCCCCACCTTATTGTATGGGTAATAGAAAATTGTAAAGTAACCACACGAGTTTTACTGATTTAAAAATTTCGTAAAATTTTCGAAGGTAAGTTTTACAGTAAGTATCATTCACTCTTTGAACAACTTTAAAAAAACTGTATTACAATACTAGTAAAGTACATTCCTAATTATTTGTTTTGTTATTTAATTTTTGTGGTAGGGTATTTGCTATCGTCATAAGGGTTGCCTCAAACTACAACAAATATGTACCTACCATATGTTTGAGAATGCAAAGACCCTCTTCAACTGGCTACACTGGCTACAAAACAATGGAGAGCACACGTTTGAACTGATGACTTCGTTGGGGATTGGGGATGTGTAAGAGCTTGTTTATTCTTTACTCAGTGTCTACTTATCGTTAGTAAAGGTTCGAAGTGTATTGGTAGACTGCTATCTACACCACTATCCCGAATGAGAGAAAATATTTACTAGCGATGGGACTCAAGCTTACACGATAAATACAGAGGAATCTTTTTCCACAAACGACAGCGATAAAAGCCTGCTGGTGACCCCCTGCTTAGATCACAAGCCCAGTGACTCAACCAAGAAAACACAAACAGCCGAGTTACAGCTATCTGTAGCTTCGCCTGGGTTGAAGAACCGTATCAGATCAGATGGATGAAAGATCTGCCTTGAATTAGGGTTTCACCGAAACTTTTACGCAAAACTAATACAACAACGGTAACTATCAAAATAAATCGGTCAGTCTATCTGTAGCTTTTACTGGAATGTAATTCCAGAAATAACTAACTATGAACCGTTAAAATAGTAGTTAAATTTCCTGAATAACGAAGATAACGATTAACTGCATATTATCCCCCCAAAAAGCCCAGTAGATTATCTACTGCCATCGCGCATCGTAAAAATTAAAAAAGAACGTTAAAAGGGTTGTAAGTGCTCGTTGTGAACGATGAAAGTTAGGAATTGTTTTCTGTGAACATAATTTGCATTTTGGAATAATTGCAGGCTACCTGTCTTATACGCTAAGTAAGTTGATCCGCATCCTAAAATGTCTTAGTAAGCATTAAATAGTTGAACCAAAAATTTCGCGGAACTTATTTCCTCACACTCGTCACCGACGACCGGCGACCGAGTAAAAAGAGGGAAAAAGCCGAGAAATAAGGTATTCTCCAGGAATGTTTTATTTACCTTCGAAAATCCCCATCTGAGCTCTACTTATTTGTCTTTTCTTTATCGCCTTGAGTAATGCAAGGAACAAATGTATCTTATAATCCCTCTAATTTGGAAGTAATTAACACTCACTTGCTAATTATTTACGTCATCTAATTCTAATTCATATTTTCTTCCTCAACTACTTCAATTAAAACAAGTTAACGCTAATTGAGGCAAACTTGTTTAAATAAACTTGTTTTTACAAGGACCCACACTTTGAATGAAACAATTCACTTACGCATAGCCTAACAGAGCAGAGTCGTATTTCTGAATTTCCTATAGAAATAACCAAGGAATTTCACACTATGCGTATCTCTCTCTCTCTCTCTCTCTCTTAGTCCTGACAAATCTCTTTACTACCCAGCCAGGATTTCCTTTCAGACATGAATGACATAGTTACATTAATTTGCCTCTAAACCGTTTTTATAGGGAGTTCTAAATCTCGTATTAGTGCATCTCTTTAGTAGGTATCTTTGTAGGTGGTATATAGGGAAACCTTTTTGAATTCCAGGCAAGTCTGGGCTCATTATGTTGTTAGGACTAAAGATGAGTTGGGACAACTGTAAAATGTGTGTGTGTGTATCTTCATTTTAGAGTTTATTACTGGAGGTGAAATCTTGACAGTAGCTACGTGTTTATTGTACCGTATTATTTTCCCTGAGACTTCATGAAATGAAAGCAAAGTAGAGAGTGGAGTGAGTGAGTGAGTGAGTGGAAGTGGAAGGGTTCTCTGTACGAGAGGAGCTCAAATGTGGTTGGCTAAAATTTCACGAGACTCGCTCTCCCTCTCCTCGCCTGACACGATGCAGATATGAGCATAACAACTTATGGTATTGTTAACACAAAACTCGTAATCTGATGATTCAAGTATTCAACTAAGCAGCCACCCAACCAAACCAATGAGCTCAACGAAGACTTGGGAAAGTGTTTCAAAAAGAAATGAAAGGAGAGTTCACTTCACTCTAGTATAGCATCCTCAAACATACATAGTTCAGACAGTTTCATAGTCTTAATTGCTTCTGTTTGCTTCCATGCACTCAGCTACAGTAGCAGAGCCTCAGTAGAATGCAAGTACCTAAGCACAGATTATACTACCCTATCTTCCGTAATAGTTACGCATTTAAACGTCAGAAGAAATGAGGAGCATGAAACTGTGAGGAGACTGATAAGTGCCAAAACTGGGTAGATGCACGTGTCCGTATGCACGTCATCTTATCGCTGCTGGGAAAGATACTTTCACCACTGGCACTGCACAGCATTGCATTGACAGTCACTACTTACTACTACTTTGCAATTTTCACTAAAATCAAAAGTACAAATGTGACGGTGAAAATTGTGAAAATGAAGGAACGAAGGAGCAAATCGTTCATTGCTTTTTCATGGGGAAATCTGCCTCTACATAGGTACCTACGTCATTCGTTCGAAAACGACTCATGCACTCAAGATGAGTAATTTATAGGAAGAATGCTGGGTGGAAACTAGCAAATAAGGGATTGGGAATTCATAGCATGAATTTAAATCGATATTTCAGTCTGCCTTCAGTTAGTTGACACTGCCATATTGTTCATCTTACTCTGCAACATCCTAGGACGTAACGTTCCTTCACACTCAACTGAGACGGTGATGAGACGTAGTTCAGAGGCTACTAAATACAGAGTACAGAGCCACCCAATATTACTCTGGGAATAAACTCAAAGTTAGAAGCATCTACCTCCGCCATACGTTCCACGACACTCTTCCCTAATGGAGCCCCACTATAAGCTTATAGACTATCAGCATTTTACATGCACGAACGGACTCTGCTATCAATACCGTAGACACTGTGAGGAGCTCTCTGGAATGGAATGAGTCGAACGAGCTCTTTGATTTTGAGCTTTGTGAAAGCCTGGTGAATTTAGCATTCTCGTGATTAGCGATAAATACATATTGTTTATACTGTAAACTGCGAGTCTATTGTTTATTGTATAAGGGAGTACCTATATATAGGTATACCTATGGAGTGGGGTTCATAATTTTCAAAACATAAAAATGATAATTCACAACTCGTTATGTGTTCGTCTGCCTACTGCCATTTTCCGAAGCTCCTCGTTCATCATTTTTAATTGATTTTTGAAAGCTTTCCCTAAACTTGAAGAAACAACGTGGAATGAATAGCAGATTATTAGAAAGTAAGAGTAAATTAATATTCGGGGATGGCAGCCTGCCCCTAAATATAGGCACTGTATAATACGGAGATGAGCGACAAAATATTACTTCACTTCTCATTTCTTACATTCTCTAGACATGTCAGCCAGTGTAAAAGTTTGGAGTCATTACATTAGCTTAACACTGTGATGACGCCCAATCTAATATTCACAGTTGATACAAGTATGTATCTAGATACACCTTACATTATATTGAATAGCATACCTAAGTAGGTGCCTACATTGAAGCCCTTCATCCAACAGTTATGTACCTAGTTGACTCGTCCTTTTATTTTTTCATCCCTACATAAAATCAATATGTGAAAATTCTTTTAGTATTCAATGAGCACCGGGAAAGAAAACGAGATGATTAAATTTCAAGCATATTTATGAACGTCGATAAAAAGGGTATTTTTTTCTACATCCGTCTCAAGTCTGTAGACCCAGGGATCCATCTTTGTATATAGCCTGGAAACCTTTAGGGACAGAGAGGTGTAGTATGGGAATAAATAGCATTGGGAAATGAGTTTAACTAGTTCGAATTTCCGATGAGCCAGAGCGAAAAAAAATCCGCTATATGCTTATTCTCTTGGCTACATTTTAACTCATGGACATTATGGGGAAGCTAGAGCATACATTTATTTATTTCTTGTAAATTCTTGAGTGTAGCAGGATTTGCATAAGCATAAGGGAATGCCATGTCATTACTAGGATGTAAAGCTATCCCTCTTCTGTACGTATGTAGGTAGGCACTTTCCAGTATTAGCATCCCAGGGACGGTCATAGGCAGTAGTTCTACAGATAGTTCCTACAGAAGGATGGGGAGCCCTCTTCTCCCTGAGAATCATGTTAAAAAATGAGAAGGAGTGTCGCTAATTTTTTCCCCTTCACACCCAAACTCTACCAACTCTACGGCGTCTAAAAATGCTCCTGGAAAGAAGAAAAACTTACGGGGGAAAAGTTTAGCGAAAAGACACGATAACTGAAAAAAACAAATGAAGCCCATCAAATCAAATGAAAATAAATGAGGAGGAGAAAAGAAATATGCGAATACGAATGTGACTTCTCGTTTAGAAGCCAGGCATGTAAAATAATGTGAATGTGAAAGTATATCTATAAGACACATGTAGGTTCATGTATACCTACAGCTTATTGTCTATTCTGAAGATTTTCGAAGGAAATGTATGTTTCGGATTTTACTTGGGAAATCTAGAGATATTTTGCGTGTAGCAATGGGAATAACACCACGTTGACTTGCTACTTTGATGTAGAGTGAGGGTATCTGTGTAGCCATGTATATATGGAAATACACATAAAGGGAAATCCATGGAGACGTTACCAGAATGCCAATCGAAATGGACTGAAAGTGGGAACGTAACTGTAGTAAAGCCATGCCGATCGAAAATGTTTTTTTCCCCAAGTCTGTACTCTAAACTAAAAGTATGCTCCACTGTCCCATAGCTACTTCACTTGTAGCTACCCCACATTCACACGGGTCCACATGATACCCTGTCTATGGCCATGACTATGACACTTCTTGGAAAGGAAGAGCAGATCAGTGGATTTCAATTGAAAATAACGGTACACATCTTTGGGGTGTCCCTTGTAAGGCTGGATTTGATGGCGTGAGTGTGAGTGTGAGTGTGTGTGTCTCATCGTTCTCCAACGAGATATATCTACTATGTAGTAACGAGCTTCACCGTCACTCCAAGTTTAACTATGTAAATGCAAAGTAGGTGGATTTATATAATATTGCTCCGATCTGTTTAACAGAAAGAGAGAAGAAGCCGAAGGAGATGGAGAGAGAGAGAGAGAGAGTCAAGAAAGACAAAGAGACAAGCCATTGCCATTACAATGTTGAACGAGAAGAGAGAAGAGGGAATGATAAATGGATTTATTCTGTAGCTCTTTTCTCTCTGTCTACATCTATCCTGGGAAAGTCGCCTGCTTCACAGGGATAAGGAAATGAAATGAAATAACACACAAATGGTTATTTTAAATTCTCCTATTTATATCTATACAGTCGACGAGGGTCACCCAATAGGAATTCCAACAGGAACATTTTTACATCCGGCCCCTCCTTATTCTCCTTATTATGAATTCATTTCTCATTTTACAGAGCGTAATCAAAGAGCACTGCATTATGAAGCAGCGTCATGACGACGGTCCTTTTTAGAATCATTAGTCATACCACCACCACCGTATGTACAGGATAATTTTGAGATTGAGACGCCACTAAAGCTGGAGCTGGATACTGACACAGAGATATAGATGTAGGTACCTACGTAAATCTCAACAAGAGAAGGAATTCCAAGGATTTCTCAAGAAAATCAAAACCTGAGGGAATAGTATCACATATTCATCCCATGTTGTAAAACAAAAGGAAACATTTACATTGGACTAGACGCTGTCAGCTACTTTTACAGACCGTCAGACAGCACTACTATGTTTATACGAGTGCAAAAATAAAATGACAGAGTAACCATTAATTTAATTCACTGCACCGTATGTGTCCATTTTATGAGCAGTTGTACTCACTTATGAATTTGTTATCTATAGTTTACATTTTTATTTGCTATTTATATTCTGGTGGGTGCACTAAAATCCACTCCCGGAAGACAAGGGAACAGCTGCTTCTAAATATCAGTATTCTGTCTTGGGACGCTCTGTATGTATTTTATTGCTAACGGGCCCCACACAACACGCAGCACGCTCTCCTTTTTCACAATTACAATTCCGATCAATAAAGACATGACCATTCCTTTTATCTGTATCAGTGTTTTTCAAAACTCCTCGCTGAAATGAATTACTACTACATACTCTAGCCACTACTGTTCTTTCTTTCCCCACGGTTACATTTTAAAATCATGTTTTTTTCTTTAAAACTTCCTTTAAATGGTTAAAAACGAATCCGTAAGAAATTGAAGCATCTTTTAGTTGCCCATAATTTTAACCAAGAAAGGAGGGACAAACGCACTCGAATTGAACTGGAATAAAACTTGAACCGCAGTAGAAACTGGATTACAAATTTGATTTGTTTGTGTAGAATCAGAAGAAAAAAAGAAGGCGAAGACGGAGACGGAGAAAGTATGGTCGATATGAAAACGTCGACTTTTCATTGGATTTTAGATTGATGGAATAAATTAGGATTTATGACCTCATGGCAGATGGCTAGATTCTACTTATCTCTATAAAGTCGTCATGACTGGAAGCACAAGCCCCGTCCGCGTCTGTCTCCCATGTGCCTGGCCTCTGCATCTCTGTCGGCTCCTGAGCTTATACATAGGACACATGTGCGGTCTTAGAAATTGTGTGTAGTACTCGTAATCTTTTTTTTCCTGCTCGTACAGATATCTTTAGTACACATATCCGTACCTCACATCTGAGCTACGTGAGTAAATTGCGAGGGATATACATAGGATGGGAGGATGGGACGAGGGGAAAGAGCAGAGGTACATAATCGGGTTTACAATGATCCTTGAACACAAAGGTAAGCTGGATCTGGTTCTAGATCTGGAATTTGGATGTACTCAAGAAGATTTGCTGCTCCGTATGACATGATCGTACAACCTGAAGAATTGGAATTTTATTTCAGCCATATATCTATTATATATACCTATCCACCAACCTATAGGCTCTAGGTACTTTAGTCAAACGAAAGACTAACCTAGGGAAAATATCACCAAGTTGGATGGAAGATGCTCTAAATTTTTGACTTCCTTAACCCCAATCCTAATATTTCCTGTTTTGCAAACTAGCCATAAAAATATTTTCCTCCTTCCTCCCCACACTCGTATGTTATGGATAGAAAAATGAAATGGGGACTGTCATTAAAGGAGAAAGGAGAGTGGCGCGCTGTCTTAATTTCTTTTCCAATCTCAAAAAAAGGAGGAATGTTGGGAGTTGGAGAGCTATCTGTGGATGTAGAGAAAGATTTAATTCATGAGGGAAAGTGGCCGGGATGCAGTGGGCTGGAGAAAAAACCATGTTTCTAAAGTTTGCTCTTAAAATTATCAAAATTATTCTGAAACCGCCCTACCATAAATTACATGGAGGGACGGAATAAATTCTTACGGCATCTGTCTACCTTGTGCCTACCCGCCTTTACGTATACGTATAACCCTTACAGATCCGAAGGGCCTAATGGGTATACGACGGTGTCGTGTCTTGTCTTGTCGGAGCCATTGATAAACGAAGGACGGAACTAAAAGTGTCATTAAAAGGCGTGTTGAGGGGCGAGCGGATGTGCGGAACATACATATATGTCGGAAAAGAAATCGGAAAGAAGTGCAAATACATTTTTAGAGGGAGAAGTGGGAGTCAAAGGCATAGCTATTAAAAGAATGGCCACCTACCTATACCTACCACACATTGCTCCACTGATATTAAATGGCGAGTCAATTTTAGGCCTTGTGAAACATGAGACAGTCATGATGAGAAGCTTAACTGAGCATCAAATGACAATCGTTTAGAAATCTCCTTCATATCAGCATTAAGTTGGCCAGCAGTGATTTACTGCCAAGATATAGGAAAAAGCTCTCTCACACTCACTCGCCCGCCACTCCGCCTGGGAAAATAATAGGGACGTAATAGACAAGGTCGTCTCACACGATAATGTTACAACATTCGGTGATCCTTGTCAAAACAATGTGTCTTTTTAGCCTAAGATGTGTTTGCGTCCTGGGATGGCAGAGACCCTCTTTTTACAGCCATACCCTCTACAAACATATTAGTACATATGAGTGCATTAAGATAAGACATCACATAATGATGCTGGCACCACGTACAGATGCATATACACCCAAACCCATCCATGCTTTTAGGACCAAGTCATTCATTCCTCCAGTCACCAGTTTATCTTTTGTTTGCGAAAGCTAATAATGTGCGAAAACATTTAGTTGCTCCTCTCCCTCCACTAAATTCATTTCCCTTGAATAAATAAAATAAAGGGTATCAACCAAGCCATTTCAGAGACGTCATCACATAGCTATATGCAGTTTGCAAATGGATAACAATATTTTTTGGGCAACTATTAAATTTTTTTATCTACAATTATCTCTATGAGCTGGGTGTAATAGCCACAGCAACAACTGTCACGTTATTTAGGTTTCCGGACCAGCACCAGCACCAGCACCAGAACCAAAACTAGACAGAGACAGCGTAAATAGAAATGTGTGGTATAGATGGGTATATCAGTAGGGACCAGAACGGGGACGGGAATGGATACAAACGGCTGTGTTAGAGCTTAGGGTGAGAACTAATTGCTCTTTTATGCGGCACAGATTAAACTTGATTTCCATTAGATTGTGTCACCCGGAAAAGAAAGTAAAAAATCGATAAACCAATAATTATTACTAAAAGCCTGAGCTGTAAATCCCCACCCAGTGAGTCAGAATGTAAGTAACGATGTAGTCCACCAATACAAAGCCAGATTGGATAGAGCGAGAGAGAGAGAGAAGAGAGCAACTTTGAAGCGAGAAAATCTAGAGAATCCTCCACGATGGCATTAGGCACATTTGGACGTAGTTAGATCCTCGCCCTGAATGTATATGGCATGGCAAGGCATGACAGGGCATGGCCAAAGCTTTTTCCCCATTGAACTCTCGATCCACTTTCTCTCTCACTCTCCATCCAGCTCTCCAACCACGTGAACTAAACCAAAAAATCTAGATCTTGGAGTAGACTCAATGGAAGCGAAAAGACGATGCGAGATGGAAGCTAGTCTAGAATCTAGAAAGACATTTTTACTTGTGGATGTAAATGTCAGAGATCAATTTAATCCGGTCGTCGCCGACAGCAGCTTCGTTCTTCCTTCCCTGGACTTTCTCCATCCTTCCCTTCCCACTCCAATCTCAGCCGCCTCTAAGAATGGTAGGAAGACAGGGAAGACGAAGCGCCGAAGAACGATGAAGGAAAGAGAAAAGACTGCACGCTCTCTGTCTCTCTCTCTCTCGCTCTCCGTATACTATGGGGATGGAATGCCTCTACGGGGAATGTGGAGAGAAAAATCACATTGCCATCTTCGGAGCACTTGCAACACACACAGAGAGACACACACACAAGAGATTGGTGGAGGAAAAAATCATCTACCATCCGTGAACTCACACATGAGTAGATAACACAAGAATCAATAGAACACAATTTAACGACAGCATGAACCTACATGGAGGAGAGAGTCGGGGATGAGAGTGAAAGTCAACGTCAACCTTTCCACAGAAATGAGCGGAGCCAAAGGAAGGTTGGCAAATAAAATAAATGAAGTAAGAGAACTAAGAACACGTTTAAAGGAGAGGTCATCAAGGGAAGAACCTCCTCGTCAAAGTAGTCAAGATCTCAAGCTCAATCCTAATCCAAATGCACGGGTTGCATTCTTAACACACGGAGCTCACGCTACGCTCCTTTTCACATAGAGTGTGTAATCAGACTGCACAACAGCAACAGCAACAGCCGACAAGCTTTATCCCCCACATAAACCCCTCACATGATACACATTGTCTCTTCTTTCTCTCTCTCTCGTCATGATTTCTCTTCCCTTGAGTAAGTACACGCTCTCTCTCTCTATGTCTTTCTCTCTCGCTTTCTTATCCCTTCCGAACTTCTAGAAACTATAAGCTCACTCAGAGTCTTACTTCCTTAACAAGTCCTTCTCTTAAAACTCCCAGAAAATCCATAACTGTGAAGATTCAGAAGGGAAAGATTCTGTTTTACATTGTCGAACTCGTGTACACGTACTAGTAGTACACGAACACACACTTTCACTCACATACTCACGCGTCTCTCTCTCTCTCTCTCTCTCCACTTTCCTTCCCTAGCTATCCCAGTGGCGCCCGTTACAAGGGCGTAAAGTGTAAAGGTTGAGATGTAAAGCAAGAGAAAGAATTGTGAGGATGGAGGAATGTTTAAGTACTTTGGTCTATCCCTACATGGGACGTACATACAGCATGTGAAGAAACGGAGAAAACTCTCAAGACAAACATTGCATGAAGAAAAAATGTCGAGACAGACTCTGGAGGCTTTTGCAAAAATAATGACTTGGAACTTTTGCAATAATTATGAGTTCTATACCCTACCCAATCAACGCTTTCTCCTTTTCTCCCCAACTAACCTTGCCCTGCGCTGTAGCACAGACCACCCAGTCCACGGGTCTACAGTCTTGAGAATTGTGCCTTCTCCACACACATTTCTTCCACTCACTCACTCACTCACTCACTCACTCACTCAGTCTGAACATTTCCTTTTCCAACATTTCAACCTAATCTGGAGCTACTATGTCTACAAGAAAATCTAAATGTAATAATTAAAATTTAAACCACTCATAAATCATGGGGATATATGGTCTCCACAAAAATTCAATTCTATTCTGCCAGAAGCTAAAACGTACTTATAATTATGTATAGATCTGCTGATAACATACATACATAATGCCCTAATATACATATTGTGTAACCAATCCACGCGCTTGAACCCTATATTTTTTTACTAATTAAAATTCAACATCAAGATAACAACAATTAGTTGAGTCTCTACATGCTCTGTGGTCTCAAAAAGTTGTGATATGATAATATGTTTTCACGGTCTATTGTTCTGACTGCTTACTGCTACGCACAAGCCTAAACTCCAGTCCAGACAGTAGCCCTCTGTATCAAATTCAGATTCAGCTGAAGCCATTGGAGCTCTAATTATGTAGGGAAAGTGTAGACCACCTACTATTATACCTATTAGTATTTTTAGAGCTATATCATATAGAGTTGTACAGATATTTGTGCCTGGCTCTCTAATTTTGAGAAGGCAGCGTATTCTTTATAACATCATTATTCTCTTTGTGTGAGAGAAATTTCTGCAAGGCAAGTCGACTACCTATGTACACAATTAGGCATACGTCCCGACTTTCCCTTTTTTTTCTGGCTACAGCACATATCGTGCGGTTCGGATGAGTAAAGAGTTTTCTAATGCCTGGTTTGATCGCTCATTGTTTGCTGAATCAAAGAGCTGGGACAGAGTCTGGCAAGTGGGAGAGGAGAATGACGGGATGCTGATGATTGTCATTAGCGCTGGGAGCAGAGAGAGAGAGAGAGAGTAAGAGCAAACGAGAGAGTGAGAGAGTGAGACTCCTTTCTCTCCTTCCCACTGAACATTCCGTATGCGTAGACATGAAGAGAGTTCGTAATAAGCATAAGCAGTGCTGCTGTACATAAATATAGAGAGACCCACACAACTATATGTACATACCAAGACGAACTAGGAAATATCTCCAGACGAGTGCTTACACATTGCTTCGGAATAGCACTGCAGACGCTCTGGAACTGGATATTGGAGCTACAAGATGAAGGTTTCTCTAATACCCTTAACAATCTTCAAAGTTCTCCACTCCAGACCAGTGCAGTGCGTGGCGTACTGTACTGTGTAGTGAAGTACATATTGAGCGGAGCCAAAGCATCTAGACTGTACGTGGATGGAAACTGAAATGAATTGCCTCTAGTGGCTATGGTCGCTACGGTGGCTCGGGCTCAATTGTGAATTGGGATTTGAGGGCCGCCTATTATGTATGATTGAAAAGTAGACTGCATATGAGTATGTTCGAGTATACACACAAACACACTCTCTCTCGTCCTGACCGATTACTATTAAGCTGACGAGAAAAGAATAGCTATGTGGTCCATAGAGGGGCTTTCCATTTATGATGGCTTTTCTGAAATATACACTTGAATAGAATGTTTTGTTTTGCCTTTTAAAATTGGTACAAACATTATATGCACTTTTAGGAAATACTAATTTGCTGCATCCCTTTTCAAAATGTCAAAATCCTAATTTACCTTCTTGCAAAACAGCTTTCCTAGCCCAAATTCAAAAATGAAAAGCCCCATCCCAGTTCGCGGTGCTCATAAAATGAACTTCTTATATAATATTATCTCATATGTGCGCTGTTTCTTATTAATACTTATGTTTGTATGCTCCTTTAAGGCACTTTATATTACCAAAACTAGGCGATGTAAAGCGCATATCTGTCGTAATAAAAATAATTATTAGGGATACGTTCCACTGCACATTAAAAGCAAATTCGTGGTGACACCTGAGTCTGTCTGTCTGTAACCAACATTTAACCCACACTGCACTGCACAAGTCCCACAGAACTTGAGTAAAAAGCATTTCTTCTTGCTCTTGTTTATCATACTTTTATATCCCGGATAGGTTGTTCCAGCATTTTTCTGTCGAGGGAGGACAAAAGTGCTGGAAAAAATTGAAAATTCCCTCATTGTATTATATATATGGATGATGATTCCCATCATTTATATCTTTGGGTAGTAGTTGTGCTAGAAGGGATGTCGTGGATATTTTTTTTTCACTGAAGTAGTTGGTGCGTAAAATGAGGAAATTACTCGTGAGGACGTCTCAAAGACTCAAAGCTAATTTAAAGAGTCAAATACCGTCGATTTAATGATGGAAGTCATAGAAATACTTGGAGCGTCGACGGATTTAGCTAGTTTTATATAGTTTTGATGATGGCAGTAAATAAAACTTTGAAGTTGGTCGCCTTTATTTCGTGCCAAGTATGTTCCTCTCCGTTTATTTGAGTTGTGCTAAATTTCTACGCCTTCTCTTCACGCTAACTTTTAACTTTAACTTTGTATTTACCCAACTACATCTGTAATGGGGCTATATAGCCAATCGGCTATAGTCGCAAAATTCATACATTCTATAAATTCTGTACACAGTACCCATTTACTCGCTGCCACCGTATTTTGAAATTTTATATTTTATTTTGTGACTGTTTGCAAAAGATTAAATCCTGCCATGTCCTCCGTCCTGTGTGGTATAAAATGTATAAAATGTACAGATATTTTTAGCGTCTATCTAGAGCACCGAGATGGTGTATTGGAATGCAAAAATAATGTAAGCTTCCTAATCATAAAATGCTTCTGTAAACAGGAGCCGTATGACACGGAGACTCGGCTGAATTCTAAACAGAAGAAAGATTTGAACCCATGTACGTACATATGAGTAGGTATTTACTATTTACATTTTAAGACTAACTTATTGCTAGAGTAAACACATATCTAATGCCAAGTAGAAGTTTGTGCGTCCGCCGCTGTCTGACAGTGTAGCCGAATCCAAAATGGTATAATCTATACAAAGGGAAAACTGTATTTGAGAAAGTGAAGACTTGAAACATCTATTGGTTTTCCTACTACAGCTCAAGCTCTTCTTGTCGTTTACTATTTCATTTTGAGAGGAAATAGAAAAAAAAATCTAGGAAGAAGGGACTTTGTTTTTTCTTGATAATCTGACAGAAAATGTGAAAAGAATGGAAGGAGAAGAATGAGGGAGCTTAACCGGAATGAAAATAAAAGAGAATTATTTTCCCTCCTGTGTTCATTTCTTTTTCCTTGGGCTTGCATCATAATCAAATGAAATGAAACTTGAGCCATGCTTTCTTCTTGGGCTCTCTCTTCTCTCTCTCTCTCTCCTCCTCATTTTTATTTTCATGTTTCAAACTCATCTACAATCTACTTTTCTACTTTGTACACTTTCCTTACTGTCTTGGAAGGGTCGTCTGTCGTCTGGGTCTGTGCCGCTATTTCCCATCTTCCGAGTTTTCCATTTTTTTGGTCTCCATATACATACACTGTTTCCCCTCCTCCTTCTACTCACGAGTCTCACTGTAATGAAGATCAGCCCTATGCTATGGAATGGATATGCCATGGAATCTAGGATTAGAGATTCCAAGAAAACCTCTTAAAAGGATATTTGTTTTCTTCCCTAAACTTTATTATTTGTTATTCTATTCTATCTGTAGTGTCAGTGTATAATTTAAATCGGGCTAATAAAGATATTCCATAATTAATTGAAATCAGTTTTGCATTGCTCAAATTAAGTTGAGCACTCCACATAGTTCCATTCTCTTTGGATTTCAGGAACCCAAGCACCCCTCCCCCCACTACCCCCACAGCCGCCTCCCTCTCAATATCAGTAAATAATGGCCGGCAGCCTGGCTGGCTGTTAAGGTTTAAGGTTTACGTGTTGGTTTGGGCTCTCAGATAAAAATCTGTACATTTGAAAGGAAAGAGAGAGAGAGAGAGTGAAATCCGAGGAAATCTAAAATCCAAAGGCGAATATTCCCATTAGCTGAAACTTTGGCTACTTAAGACTAACAGATAGAATCCCATTCATTACCTAATCACTAGAAAGATGCTTTTAAGTTACACCGTGGAACTTCAAGTGGAAATATCTTGGTTGAGTTTGAAACCCTTGTGGAATAGTGAGGGTATCTCCTTCACCGTTCCTACTTAATATCTACTGATTACACATCAGGCGGCATGTACAGTCTATACACAGTATATAGACGCATATCTCTCTAGTACGAAGAAGTCCAAGTGTACAGTGCATAGGCATGCGAGCCTTTTGTGGAAGGTAATAAGGTTCTAAGATGTCACAATTCCCTTTGGAGATGAATTCAAACTTTTTAGGTGGAAATATGTGGAGAAGGCGGTGAAATAGTTCCACACACTCCCTTCCTGTCTCCTTCGTCCCTGTAGCTGAGAGAGAGAGAGAGAGAGAAATCCTTTAGATCCCATCAAAGTTTTGTGTCACAACTTAGCGATTTTCACTTAAGTCTTGCACATAAAAATCTTTAATTTCACGACGTATTTCTCATAAATATCAAAGAGCATTCCTTGGAAACTTGTGCTTTTTCCTTTTCCTTTCCCTCATCCACTCCCTTGTTGTATTCCTTGCCTGGTCGACTCTCCCTCTCTCTCTTTCTCTCTCGGTCTCACTTCCTCTCCCGCTTTCACTGTCTCCCTCAGAAGCGCCAACAACTTTTCTTTCCTTCCTTCCTTCACAAGTGTGCTCGGGTACAGGGAGTACGGAGGACCGCACAGCTCTGTCAGGAGGGAGGGAAGTCGAGTAAAAAGTTGAAGGAATGTAGTGCATACTTTTGGTTGAAACACAGTACATATGTAGCTTCCTTCCTCTCATGAACAGAGCACTATGTACGTACAATAAAAACTTTTGATTGAATAAACGAAATGGGTACCACAGGGACACTCCATGCCGTCTACCTCGTCTCTCAGTGTTTCACTATCCAAAAATTTCCCTACCTTCCCTCCCAACTTTTCCCCGTAGAAAGTCTTACGTAAATTCTCCTTCTTGTGCTCATTTACTTATGAAATACTGATAGGCAGTCTATGTATCTCCCAGCCACTTGTATACCTACCTATATATATATATTTTGTTTAGCTTACCTATACAATAATTTTGATTTAATGTGCTGCCCCTCATGGATTTTTTAATTTACTAACTCCAGCTCAAGCAAAGTTATCCTACCCACCTTACAGCCCTTCCGCTGACTAAATCTCAACAAAGTTATTCAAATTACCTAGCTTTCTATACACCTTTGCGTCTGCGCCTCGTTGAAATGTCAATCCATTTTTTATTAGAAACCTATACACATATATTTCCTTTGAATTTTTGCTCAAAATTGAAATTTCCATAATTAATTTCCTTGCTAGGTAGTAATTAAGGAGAGGAATAATTCCTTGAAATAAAGAAATGCATTGCTGCTAAGGTTGGATGTAGGTACTTGAATCTAAAAGGCAAAGGAATTAAGTTCGAATGAATAATTTTTAAATAAGTTTGGTAAATTACAAAAAAAAATCTAACGAATTTTATACTTGAAACTAGAATTTATTTTAATAGCAAGTACCTACCTAACTACTGTGTAGGGCATGGTATATAATTATCGGGAACTATATGGAAGTGATCTGGCACTGCAGTACCGAATGTTTCATGCTTTTAGTTGAACTGACTGAACTGGGTTGAACTATGCTTTTATCTCCAAACTCTCATCATCTAGCTTTATCTACAGCAGTAGCACACGGAATGTACAGTCTAGCCTAGCAAGAACCACCACGGATACTGACGAGGCTACCTAGGTGCCTACGTCATATGTAAATGACTATTGAACTATTGAAAAGATTTTAATTAAGTGCTCTTATCATTCCATCAGATTTTCTTTGGAATATCTGTAAAATTAAACGAGGTTGTTTCCATCTCCATCCAACGATCGTATTTCTCGCTCTCACTCTCATTTCAACTACATTTTACATTTTATCTGTCCGTCTGTCCGTCCGTCTGTTTGTCTGGAGTCCGTACCAACGTAGGTACATACAACGCACATATTTATTGAGGAGAGTCAGGAAACAAAGAGCAAGTAGGAACCATATGAACATCCACGTTGTTTATTGCTTCATTCACACATTTAGTTCGAATGACTGAACTAGCACTACTGTGTAAACTACAGTTGTTCCAGATCCAGATACAGTGGGCATAGACTACAACAGTATAACTGTAGCGTAGAGCTGTGATAGTGAAAGAGCGAGAGAAAGACAGAAGGGATGGAGATGACATCGAGGGCGACATAAACAGGAAGAGCATTCAAGTGTGAACCAACTGATAAATATTGATTTACCTGGGTGACTGTGTGCACTGGGTTTTGTTCACAAGACAAGAGTAGCAGAGGGACAGATACGGATTCCACGTACAGAGATGTCCATAGTACGAACGAACGAACGAACGAACGAACGAACAACTTTACAACTATTTAGAGGAAGCTGCGACAAGAATGGCAGAATTGAACGTACTTAGTCTATCTGCATGTGATGTAGGTATACACACATACTGACGCCTCCCTATCAGTACAATCTGTCTGCATTTGGCAAATGCTAAATGTACTGATTTTGATTTTCAACTTGAACAAGAGATTTGTAATGATTGAGCTCATGTCTGCCTCCATACACGATTACAGACAGACAGACGGACAGACAGACACTACTGGAAGCGCCAAATAACTATCATCAAGAGATTCCCCCGTACTGCACCGCACCACACCACCGTCAGGAAACCATATGTAAATCCAGCTACGGTCTTCACAGCAAACTCATAGGAAGGTATCTACACTTATTATGTATTTATGTTAATGTCAATGGCACGCATGAACGTGGAAGCAAGTCTCTAACTGTAAACGTTGTATCTTCCTAATTATCTTAAGTACCTACCTACCTACCTACCTACCTACCTACCTACCCACTCCACACTTATGTATGACGCTGACGTTGTAACTGTGATGATACAGCGATCTCTGCGATACAGTGCGACCGTGCCATGAATTACAGATGCTGAGTATTATTATTATTATGAAACATTATCCGTCTGAAATGCGTACACGACGCGAATGACTGCCATGAACTCATTTCTATTCCATTATTTATTATACTAGTTACATATGTATACGGACAAGGCCAGTGCTAATTATTGTTATTATTTTCATTCCTTTTTTATGCCTACACGTATGTATGTATGTATGATTGGAATAAATAGGTCACGGGATAGTTTGAGAATGAGAATGATAATAATTGAAATCTAGATAGGTGGGAATTCTATTTGGGGATCCTATAATGAAATGAGTGAGAGTATCTTTGAGTCAACTTTGAATGTGTGAATTGTTGAAAGTGTGGCTGACAAGTAGTGTTCTCACAATCAGACTTTTCCTTGTCTCCATCTCTATCTCTGGATGATTGTCATTGTGAGCGGCGTCAGCGATCGATTTGATGACAATCCAACTCAAAGAATAGGCGAGTGTACGAGATAGAGCGAGAGGATTCATCCTCCCGTTCAGGTTCTCAGAGCAGTGTAGAAAGGAAATACTATAGTACTGTGTGTGATAGAGAGAGAGACAGAGAGAGAGAAGAACCACAGAAAATACCAAAGGAAGAAAGGAAGAAAGATAAAATAGAAGATCAGAAAAGAAATTGACAAAAGCAGAGACGAGAGAAGGGAAAAAAACTTGGCTCGGCTCAAGGTAAAGAAGAAGACGAAAGACGAAGTTGCTTGCCTTTGCCTCCATCCTATCTCATTGCTACTGCTACTCCTACTGCTCCTCATGGTACCGAAGAAAGAAGACGAAGAAGAAGAAGAAGAAGAATAAAATAAATGTTAAAGGAAGCGTTTCTGATTTCTTCAAAGTTTTTTCCCTCGCCTCGTCTCCTCTTCGCCGTCCGTCGTCAACTCAATAGACACACACTCACACATCTTCACACACTAAGTATGTATGTATGTACAGGATTATATAGGTATAGATGTACCTATAGAAAATCGTCAGAAATTTGCTGTTAGTGTTTTGATTTGTAGCCCGTCTACCAGCATCAACACTTCTGCTTATACTCATAACAGTATAGGTATATGATCCCCACTATATAACTACTAAACTACAGGGTAAAGACACGTCTATGGTTGATGGTTGACGTAATAGTAATAGCATTTTGAAGAGTACAAGGAAGCAGACATTGTCCCAAATTTAAGCTTCCCAAATAGGTATTTTTTGTGTCCCTATAGGTAGTACCAATGTGTGCATTACCCCCACATTTTGATATTTTACTCGAGAATTTGAGAACATCAAAGTATTTGCTACGTAGCTACCTCAATTTACGACTTACAAACGACTGCAAACGAAATTTTTGTGTGAGAGCAAGCCTACGAAGCTCCTACTACCTTTCTTTTGTGCTCTACGAGTGGATACATACACATTTTATGAAGTGATATTATACAAATGGGATGTATTATGTGCATGGATGACATGGCTTTTTATTTCCACTTGAAGGACTGGTAGTTGTAGCGGAGCCGTCGTTGCATCTAAACACATACTAGGTACATTATACGTTACGATTAGCTTCCTGCTCTGGCATTGTAAGTATGTACGTGCACATATACATATGTATGTTTGAAATAGGGAGAAGGCACTACATATTATGTAGAGTGCGAAGCGAACAAACAATTTGTAGTGGGAGTAATACATGGAAGGATTTCTGATTTGAGATTCCAAACTTGAAGATTTCAGTATTTACAGTCTTTCAGAATCTACTCTGATAAAATAAACAAGTGGAAGTCTACTCCTTTGGAATACATTGAGAAAATTTGCCACACTTGAATATGCGAGATGTGGAGGAGGAAAATCAAAAAAAAAGTGAAAAAAAAAACGCCGAACCTTTTATTTTCTTTTTGCATTATTCCTCCGTACTCCTTGACGTTCCCAGCTTCTCAGCTTCCCTCCTTTCCCTTATTGTTTATTCCACCTTTTAAACTTTTTTTTTCTTTTTCTATCAAGTACAAATACAGATTTTTTTTCTCTTCTTCTTCTTCTTCTGTTGCACATTCAAATTGAGTATTGTAGGGTAAGGTTAAGTTTAAATTGCAGTGTGTAGTAGGCAGTAGACAGGGGCTGGACTGTAATGGCAAATGGCAATGGTAAAATGTATATTTCTTGTCTATGTGAATACTTCCCACGCTCCTTGAAAATGTTCACAACTATGAGTACCACTGCACACATACAGCCAGCAATAGTATTAGTCTTCCTTCACTTTTGAATTGACAAAAGACCTTTCAGGAAGATCGATGAAAAAGGGATCGAAAATGGTTAAGAACTCGCAAATTTTCCTCGACTGACTCTATGTGTGTGTGTATGTATGTAGAACTATGAGGAGTGAACTGAACGCACGTTTCTCTCGTCCTTCAGCCAGAGCCAATATGGCTAAGTATGGAGAGGAATATTTTATACGAGGGACACACAAAACTCTGAACCAAAAAACCTGAGCGGAGTCAAAGCCAAAGCCAAAGCCAGAGCCAGAGCCGAGTTGAGTTGACTAGAGAGAGAGAGAGTTGAGCCAAGCCACAATCTATCCATCCCAAAGAGAGATATGGAGAATGAGCGCTGGAAGGATAAGGACGGATCGTTGGTGGTGCTGAGGCTGAGAGAGGCTGGATGCCCTGCCCTGGCCTGGTCTCATCTCACACTTCATGGCAGGGACGGTCTGTCGCTGTCGTCTATGTCGTCGGGTCGGGTGTGAAAGGATGGAGTACGCTTTGGAAATATATTCAATATTTTTCAAGATTTTTCTATCAATGAATGTAGTGAGTGAGGGAACTTGGATGTAGATTGGAGCCAAAGGGACATGAACGATAGATTCTAATATATCTCAACTTCTCCCATTTACCATTTACTGCCACCAAAAAACGCTGTGCGTTGGTTCTAGAACCTGAGCAGTTGTACATGGGTCTTTCCATAGTTTTAGTGAAGTGTAGTGCAGTGTGTGTGTAGAACTGTAGACACTTACGCGGTTGACGGGGAGATAGAGACTAACCATAATATATTTATATTCTACTGATTACTATATTTATGACGCATATTCAATTCCGCTCAGCACCACAACCAGAACCAGACCTTCGTCTCAATGATTCTCAACCGAGCGGTACAGATAGCTACATGTGTTGGGAAACTAGAGCTACAACTGTAGAACTAGGGTTTGGTCTTAAGGACAAGTTAGTGGTTTGCTTTTGCCTTGCTTATCCGCTCCCAAATGTCCCAATAGAGAGAGAGAGAGAGAGATAGGCTCGGAAGTGTATGAGTACCTACTTTCAATGCAGTGCTTATGTATGGATAGTTACATACATGGAAAAGGTTAACCAGCTGAATCTGAGCTGGAAATATGGCCCAACTCTGAATTACCTACTCACTCAATAGACTCAATGACTGATACATGCTAGTGTGGGTAAGCATACACAATGCCCTGCATATAGGCGGCTGGAGTACTGTACTGGGGCCTGCCATTAATCACTCTGTAGAAAAGAATGAATTTGAAATACGCAAATGTCATAATTTACACTTTCAAAAGTATGCGATGTCATATTTTTGCATTTTTTTAAATGACAAACATTATTTATACTGTTTCAAAAGTGTAAAATCATATCTTTGCATTTTGAAGCCCTTTTTCTATTTACAAAAATATGAGGTTATATTTGAGAGAGCCCTATGGGCTGTAGCTTCTTTAACTATGAGTGACTGTGTGTGATTAGTAGTTGCGTACTACTTATTGTTAGCTATAATTATATGGGAACATGGCTATAGAACAGGCACTACCTATACTTATAGTGCCCGTACTGTACACAGAGTTGATAGCTTTGCTTGTTTTCTTCCCTATCTCTGTATCGTTAGTGTGCTCTCAAGTTCTGTCTGTTTATTCTATTACTCTGGATATGGCTTTGGCTCTCTGCTCCGCTAGTGTTTGGATTTGGATATGAAATTGGGTTTGGGATTTCTTCATGAGAAATAAGTTTTGTAAAATACATGAATGCACAATAAAATGTCTGTATACTTATCTGCTTCCCTTCTTCTTCTACTTCTTCGTTTGATTTCCTTGTGGACAGCATTCTCTTTGGTAGGTCGATCCTTGAATGTAATATTCGCTCTGTCTCTGTCTCGTTGGTGGTTCTTGTATCTGAAGAGTCAGAATGGGAATTAAATTCTCTTGGAAAGTTGTCAGTGTCATTGACGTCACCCACCATCCATCCCATCATGTCAACGCGATTAGTCAAACTGCCCAGACCGCAAAAATTCTGTTGAAAAAATAATTAATACATTCATTGTACTACTGTGCTGTGACTGTCTGTACTGTACTTTGAACGGCAACATTTTCGAGGAAGATGTACATTTGCTGATAGGATTGTACTATGCTAGGAGGTTGAAAGCTATGCAGCCTTTTCTGAAGAATTCAGAGATACGAAAGGCAGAGAGTGCAGAGTGCTGTATGCTGAAGCTTAATTAATTATGGCATACATTTTAATATTTCAATTTTTCCTTTCAGTCCTTATCTAACTTGTGTGAAACACACACATGTTAATGCATGCCTCTTCAAACAATACGACAAAATTGTACTATTTTGGGCGGCGTAATGGTACAAACAATTCAAAGTCAAATCCAGCGTACCTACCTACCTACTCATTTCTCCCTCCTGCTATGAGACAATGATGATGCTCTGAAATCAATTTATTTATTATATTTATATCACAGCTTTGCTTGCCTCGTAACCAAATGACGTACTTTGATAGATTGACGTTGCTAATATTCTAAAAAAAATAATTTAAAAACCCAGAGTATAAAATCCTGTTTTACTGCGAGGTACATGATAAATTTTTGCGCAGTTGAGGCAAAGTTTACATATGAACAAGAGTGTACCTACATACAGATGTACATACATGCATAGCTACATGGTATAATATGTAAAAAAGAGGATCGAAACGAATTCAATTTCTGTGAAAGTGTATTGAACAAAAAAATATTATTATTTTCTAGATTTCAATTTTAGATTTCCCACTACTTTTCCAAGTAGTCATCTCTTCTGCATTCCTTCAGAACTACGTTGAGCTAGTAGTGCAATGTATGTATGCACTGTCTATTCCTTTGCCCATAGGATAGTAGAGCAACAATTGATGTGGATGGAAGACTGGGACTGGGACTTATCTAAAATAAAACGGACTACGAAGGTCACTCGTCGTCGACGTCGTCACATGTTTTTTCCATCCTACTTGTACGTACGTAGGTACATATGTATCTCCGATGCTGGCTGTACTCATGAATAAAGGATGTGACGAAAAACGCGAGTGGATTAGATAGATACGGAGAAATAACATGACATGGTTCGTCGAGACCTCCAAACTCTTCTATTACACCCATGTAGCCGTCCTCCACTATACGAGAATCACATAAAAGTATGTAGATGGAAGACCAGAACCAGAGGGCCATGATCCATGAGACAGTCAGTCAACTATATTTCTAAATGCCATTGTATTTTAGTGGAGTATATCTATAAAGAGAGTGCGAGAGAGAGAGAGTAAAAGGAAAAGGTCACTTTGTCAGTTCAGTTTGCTCTTATGTTCAAACCTATGTTATCCTTCTATTCACATTACATCGAATTTCTTTACAACACATTGAGTTTTACACATAATATAATATTCAAGTCCCTTTCCGCCTGCCGTGCTACATTATATTTTTCCTCTTTTTTTTAAGAACCTACAAAAAAAAACTACTACTATTGTATGCTTTTTATTGAGACGGCATTAGCATACATAAAGTGAGTGAGAGTGAGAGCGGGAGTGTAGGAGCATAAATAGGAAAATACAAGTTTATTTTGTTTTACTTTTATTTCCCATTCATTTAAATTCCTTAATAAAAATGTACTGGGTGCTTTAACGTTTAAGTGACTTGAGTTTTAATAATAGCAGTACACACACAAAAAATCCATTAAGTGTGATTTGCTTTTAAAACATCATTTACTCCATGATGGAGTCAACCGCTGAGCAAACTAACTGTTTGCACAGACAGACAAGGCAGATCTAGAACTCAGAACCAGAACCAGAACCAGAACCAGACACTCACTCACTCACTCGCTTACTCGCTCCCTCGATTTCTATAAATTACACGCTCACTTTTACGTAAGCGCTAAGTAGGCTATACACATACAGCAAGGAGCGTAAGCGTAGGCGTCGACTAGAGCTCCCAATTATGAATGAATGGAAGGTTCCATGAACTTTAATTCTGCATACTTACACCACCAATTAGGATACCAAGAATTATAAATCTGATTGCATGTAGCAGTCACGTCTATCTGGAGCTGGATGGATGGTATACTGGCTTCCTATTGTGACAGTGCAGTACTGTGATATAGTGCAGAACCAGGCTACTGCCATTCATACCACTACTAAGTCAAAGCAAAGCGGGAACTCATCAAACAGAACAGCCTTTGAATGAAGAATGAAGCCGTAGAGTGGATCTCTTTGTCACAAACAACAATTGCGTTTATACAAACCAATAAATAAATTACAAACATCCAATTAGACTTTATTCACACATTGCCTTTGACTTTAGATAAATGAACGAAGGCACAGACTTCTACGTACTGTACTTACCTACGCCCTTCACATGCCTGAATCTAGCAACCTACGCTTTTCCCTCATAAGAATCACATGTGATTTGGTCGTAGTGATATTTTTTGCCTGAAAAATGTAGCCACTGTCTTCTGTATTAATGAGTATACGTACGCCCCTTGCCCTCAAGCATAAATTATAACTATAAATTGTACCAGCGTATAATTATCAGTATATATGCAGAGCCATCGTAACAATAATAAATTGCACAATGCAATGCGCCATAGTGTGAATTTAATAAAGTCCTTCTGTGAGAAGCATCTAGCACTCTGATGAGTAGAATAATTCGAACCTAAAAGTGTAAATCTTTTTTGACACTAGACGAGCAAACAAGATGATGATGACAAGGAGAATTAGACTGCATCCACTCAAAGAGCTTAGGATCAAAGCAAAAGAAACATTTAGTCAAAATCTTTTTGATCCCAGACTGTAGAAAGTAGTATTAGCGTGACTTTTCCTTTCTACTCTGTGCGAATCTCCCAGTTCATGACATTTTCCATTCCTGGAGTGCAGAGATGGAGGCTTCGAGCCTACGAGCATACCAACGCCAATGTAATGGAACGCCAATCCAACTGTTTCTCAGTGCACTGTACAGGGCTGCTAACTGTGAAAAATGAAGCACCCTCTTCGATCTTGTTCTCCTTCTTGGTAGTATTCACAAAGATAAATGCGTGAATAATGAATGGGTAAAAGTTGGTCCGACTTATTAGAGGAGCGCATATACATACACAGTATACAGACAGAGAGAGAGAGAGAGATCGAAAGCAGCAATAAAATTACGAGGAAAAATAGTGTCTGCTAGAAATATACATGCAGTGCATAGAGTCAGAGAGGATACTTGATACGCTACAGGAAAAAGCAAAGGTCCACCCTTACATACAAACTAGTTGGGAAGATAACTAGGCTCATCTCTCCCAAGTCAATACATTATGTATTTTGGTAGATTTTACGTGGCACATTATACAGACACTGTACACCCATCTCATGCATGCATTCATCTCGCCGTTCAAAGAATACAAAGCGCCCGGATTTTCCCTGTACGGGCATATGTCTATCTTTGAGAGCTTTGTATAGTGTCCGTGTCCTCTGCCACTGCACTCCCCTTCGTATGTATGTATGTGTGTGTGTGTGTGTGTGTGTGTCTGCACACATCGTGTAACAACACATGATTCACGTATGACCCTCAAACGACTTGTATAACTCGCCAACAGCGCTAGGCCACTCATCCTATATACTTTGTGGAATTGGTGAAGGGGACTCTCTCTCTGTGGAGAAATATATATATACATGGAGAATGGTCTTTGGCTAGAGTGAGTGGAGAGATACAGGCACACAACTGCAGAGGTCCAAAGAGAGAGTCGGAGAGTGAGGAAGAAGACAGATAGGGAAGCGGAGGAAGAGTAGACGAGAGATAGAACAACTTTTGGATGAACTTTGTGCGGATGTAGAGCCAGCGCAAAAGTGACTGCCAACCATGCCATGAATATACATGTACATACACAAGTACTGATTTGAGAAGCGAAATGAGGTTTTCGAAGCATTCAGAAGTGCTGGATTGCATTTTGAATCTTTTCAAAAACGTCCATTTGTATTGCAACCTTTCACACACATATAAATAGGGCATTTTGACCGCTGTCAAAAAGGTAAATAGAGTTTTTGCATTTGTTTAAAATCGTCAAACCTCGTTTGGGATCTCTTTCACAGAGTAAAAAGGAGGATTTGTAGCATTTCAAATTCATGGGGGTGATGTGTGTGTGTATGCCGCTTATTGTAAGATAGAAGTTTTAACCTTTTCGAAACGGTAATGTATCCATTTTACATGTCTTTGGAAACACCAATTTTTTATTTAGACCTTTTAAAAAAGTGTGGCTTACTAGTTTTGACCTTTTTGAAAGCGCTAATTTCTTGTTTTGACTAGTTTTAAAAGGTTAGTTACTAGTTTTGACCTTATTGAAAATGCTTATTGTACAAGAAACTCTTTTACAAAGCGTTCTTTCCATGGCTGATGGCTACGCAGTTCCGAATAGGTTAATAGCTTTGTATAATTACTGATACTTTTGCTTCTTAAGCCACGTTACGTATGTGCAGCTATGGTATGCACGGTCAGTGATTAAATGTGGGAGCTTCATGATTCTGCAGATATAAAGCCAAAGCAACATCTCCCACTGCTCCTCTGTATCCTAACTACCTATACTCCTTCCAGACTTCAGACACAACTACTATACTACAGCACTGCTCCTTCATCTAAATTTGTGTGTATATGTACATGTATACTCGAAGTCCATCCCAGCCGCTCTTCCGTGCAATGTTGTGTTTTGAGCTGGAGATGAGAGGAGAGGATAGGAAGGAGCGAGTGAGGGAATGAATGAGGGATGCGGAATGAAATAATTGAAAGGGTTGCCACATGTCTGTCTCACAGTTTCTCTCCCTGCACTCCTGTACACTGCTGCTGCACTGGAAGCCAATGTTCCGACTCTCTTCACTAATACCGTCGTCAACTGGTGATGGAAGGAGAAGTGGAGCTATGACCAAGAGCCTGTAGACACAATTCCCCAATATGTTCTCCGTCCCCACTACATTCTACCCGCTTCTACGGGAGAACTCCATGTACACACACACACGTACACCTCTCACCGTCTCTCCCAGCTCACTTTCCTTCCTTTCCTTGCCAGGAGCCGAGAGCCGAAGAAGACAAGATTCGTGCGTGGCAATCTCACACTACCCACCACTACCAACGACCAACTGCCAACTATCAAAACCGTGAGAGCTGACGCTCCAACCCATCCATTAGAACCTTTTCTCTTCCTCTGTGGTCGTCCTCCACAATCTCCTCCGCTTCTTGGGCACAATGCACTCTACAATGGACCGACCCACTATTCACATGATACATGTATGTCCAGACATAGCGTCGGTGAAGAGGCATTGTGGGGAAGTCCAGCTTCCCCTCATTCTCATTTTGACGCAGGGAAGTTCCGACAACTAACTATTTACTAATACGTTTATTGAAGGGTGTAATACCAATATGCACTTTGTTTTTAGAAGTGCAAATGCAAGTTCAACCTTTTTTACAAGGTTTAATTACTACTGTTACTGTTTTTGAAAAAAGTAGTTTCCAATTTCACTGCTTTCGAAAAGTGTAAATTGTAATTTTGTCATTGAAAAGTGTTAAAAAGTAATTTGATCGTTTTTGAAAAGTTGTTACGAAGCAATTTGATCGTTTTTGAAAAGTTGTTCGGTACTTACACTTTTTATAAAAACTTAATTGTTAGGAGTAATTGTGTCAAAATGACAGGAGGGGAGCTCTTGACTTACCGTCAGAATGCTTCTTCCCCCACGATATGTATCATCACCCTGCCACCACTATCTCTATCCACCGCTCACTGTTACAGCTCGGTAGGCACTGCACCAGATTTTCCACAATCTACTCCCCTTATACTTCCGTATCTACATTATTGCTGAATTTAGACCATTGAAGAGAATTTAACCTTTCGGTTGTTTGCTTTGGTCCGAATACACAGATATTCAGCGGATTTGAATGTGAATTTATTCGGGGAGTATGTACAGTCCTCGTAATTATTCGACATAGCCATACGGCACTGGCTCGGGAAGTGATCTCTGTCGCTCTCTCGAATCTCCACACATTGAATATTTATATAATTCCTCCCTTTGTAGACTCAATACATACAGCAGCTAGTATATCCATATAGATTGTGTATCTGACTAATCAAGTGTGCACGTCAAGATCCAATGTTTGAAATGGCGGAGTGTAATCTGCCTGTAGTAAGTAATAATGTATGTGATAGGAAAGGACGCACTAGTCAAGGCACTATCACCATCCTCCTTTCTATAACCTACCCCATACACTACCATCCGTCCATCCAGATTTTGCTCATACAGCCTACAGCCAAATCTCCATTATTTTGTCAACGAACAGTGAGTCGTCGTGTTCACTTCTCCATGCTCAATATTTATTTAACTGCGTGTTACTTATTGTTTGCTCTAGCAATCTAAATCCTTCCCCATGAATCCAGTGGAAATTCAAAAACAAAACAGATCTAAATAAAAAATGCATACGTACCTACATGGAACTATCGTCATCCATCATGCAAAATTCATACTATTTACATAAGTATGTTCGACGTCCCGTAAAACGTAGGTGTACTAAATCCGACCTTGTAAATCATTTAAATTGTGCTATTATTACTTTGTCAACATTACGCAATTATTTTTAGACTCAGCTCTTGTAGCTACACATAATGAAAACTCTCTCAACTTTATTTATTTCTCAGATTATGAAATTTCAATTTATATTGCGAATAGTGTTGCAATTATTCTGTGCAGATAAAGAAATAGTTTGACAAGTTTTGAAATAAAATAATAAATTGCATTCTTTACTGAGAAAATAGGCATTCTATTTTTATGTTCGTGTGGAAAAATTTTAAAATAACTCAAGAGCAAACTATAGAAGCATAGAACTATTGCTATTGGATGTGTATAACTAGAACTGGACAATTATAAGAGTACTTTGCAAACCATAGCCTATGCCACAGCCAAAGGGAGGACCAGCCCCTCTGAAAGTGATGTGAGTTCGAGGATGTAGACTGTAGACGCATGCACGACGGACGTAGGTACTATGGCCATGGCCAATGGATCGAGTCGAAAGAAAAAGGCAACAAGAAGAGAAGAAAAAAAAATCATAATTGAAATCCATAAGCGACAGTTGTCTGATTTCCCACATCCACAAACGTGGTGATAAAAAATGGTAGCCATCAAATGTGTAATCTGCTATATATCACGTCTCATATTACATACAATACAGCCCGAGAGAAAAAGAGTGCGAGGAAGCGAGTGAGTGAGTGAGTGAGCCAGTGAGTGGCTACGAGGGAGCGAGAATAACCCTGTACACGTTTTTTTTCTCCATGACTCTTCTTCTCCTTTGCTCTGCTTTCCTATGACTGGCCTTCCTCCATCCTCCGCATCTCACATCCCTCTCTCCCATCCAAACGAAAACGAAAACGAGATACAGTGTCAAGGTAAATAAATAAATAATAACCAAGTAAAAGGCGCCAGATCATTCCCACGAAGAGGGAACATGCCTATACACGCTATACAGAAAGTACCAAAGACACGAGCGTAGGGAAAGTACACTTTCTTTCTTTATATTCTACTTTTTCTTTTTTTTTCTCTCTCTCTCTCTCTCCCACTCACTCCTTCTGCTTTCTATCTTATTGTCATTTCAATTGAACGTTCCAGCTCCCAGCCAGGTATTCCTTGCGTCACTTTGATACTAACCATGAATTTGAATTTATGATTTTGGATTTTTCTCCCTCTTCCCTGGCACGAATAAAAATAAATGTCTATGATATATCATCCCTGTCTATGAAAAAAATGTGCTTAATTTTATCAGGTTTGAAGTTCCTCTTGGTATTCCGCCTGGTATTTCATACCATCCCTACCTCCTTAGGCTCTGCTACTGGTATTATGTATATAAAATCTTAAAATGCATAAATCCTGACGAGAGCTTTCACCCCAAATATCGGTTAATAGAAAGAAAGGCAAGCTTGCTATAGTGTTACTAATTAACATGAAAAATATTTTTAGGGACTATACATATTAGTAAGCTCTAAGCTCTAAGATCTGTTCTTATACATACAACTACCGCTGACACTTTGGAATGCTAATGAAAGAGATCTTTTGATAATGTGAGTAAGATTGGTGAATGAGAATCTTGACTCTTGAAAGATGTGAGTGGAGACCGCAGTGGACTATTTTAGAGGAGAAAAGTGGAGAGAGGGGAAGAAAGTAGGAAGGCTTAAAAGGCTTTATACTGATGAGTATGAAGAACGGAGGTCAATTTCAAGCCGTTAAAACATGAAAGGACTGAAGAGAGAGAGAGAGAGAAAGAGAGAGAGACCGATGGACCGAAGAAGGAGAGCGTCGCTGAAATTTATGGCGACAGGAAAAGTGCGTTTACTTCCCATGGACGTGTACAAGGAATACATAACGTAAGTACATTCTCTTCAGAAAATATATAAAAAAAAGTCTTTGTCGTTTCGTATCGTAATCGTAACTTGGTAATGTAATGTACGACGAGACTTGCAAGCTATTTTTTCTCACTCCTTCTCATAGTGGCCTACATGCCAGCCGTCGGCTATACGGCTGGTCATACCACCAGCAGAACCAGAACCAGAACCAGAACCCATGGCCAACCCAAACTTTTATTCCTTCGTATTTTTCTCTTTCTCTCTCTCTCTCTCTCTCTTTCCTTCTTGAACCAAAATGCTTTCTATTTTTCTTCCACTTCCACTCAAGACTCAAAGACTAACTTAACTGCTGTCTACAGTTTACTTACCTTTCTCTCCATCAAATCTATCTCTCTTTCTACTGATATGTGGATGGATGAAGTTAACTCAAGATCAATTGCCTCTCGTCTTTATTGTCCAAGGGATTATGGGGGTATTATATAACATTAATTCATTCCACATTCAATTCCTGGCCCATCCCCGCCCCTCGCCCCTCTCAAACTTTCCCCTCTCTCTCCCACCCCCCACCCCGCACTGTATTATGTCATGGACCCTTCAGCTCCAAAGTGCTTTTTTCCCTATTTTTATTCTCGAAAGATTACGTGACTTTACAAGAGTTGATCTTCTTGAAACGGAACAAAAAGATTTTTTAATTCTACCCAAGCTTTAAGGGGAAGTCCTCCAATGCCACGTTAATAGACGGATAGAACAAAAAGCCTATAGTTTGGTTTGATTTAGTGGCGCTTTCTGTATAGGTCCCTATCTATGTAGGTACATAGCAATTTTTATTCTTCGATGATGATTACGATTAGAGTATAGCAAGTACCTATAAACAGATGTAGCAATGCCCTCCTACTTGTAATTATATTGTACACGTAGAAGCCAGCTGTAGCCGCCGCAGGATCTCAGATCAAGATCTTGATGACCATAGAAATGAAATCATTAAGTAAGGAACAAAGCCTGGGTTTGGATTTTTCGATCCCATAGAGAAAAGAAACAAAAAATCTGCAATTACTAAATCCAGAATCCAGACCAGACCATACTAGGTATGCTCTCCCGGATTATAGAGGATATAGTGTATATATCTACGGAACTGTTGACTGCAGCCATGTATGCTTGCCTGTGCGCCGAATGTACGAGTGAAGAGTCTCTGGCTATAATTAATGCATAATAATAATGCATGGCATGTCGTGTACTACAAGATTATCTATCTTACAATTACTTTACACATGCTGCCTCCATTAGACCCAGAGATTCAGATTCAGAACAAGCAGATGAAAATGTAGTAATCGTAAACAGTGTGGGGTGTTTCGTAGTAGGAAGTAATATGCTACCATCTCGTCCTATCAAATCCCTCAGTCCAGTCGTTAACTCACAGGCTAACTGGGCCTCCTAGTCTAGCAGCTCTGTGGAAGTTTCTGCATGTACCTACATATTCTGTACTGAAAGTTTGTATGCATGGGAATCAAATAGATTCCAAGACGAAGCACATCTTACATCTTACCCGGGTAAACTACGACAAGGATGTCAAGTTGGATTTAGATTTAGAAAAGTTAAGAGTAAACAAGTATAAGGAATGCTGATGTATGGCCCTGTATCCTATCCTTTCACTCTACTGCATGATCATAGTATAAGAATGGATGTTGAATAGAAACTTACGTACTTGTAGAACTGTGTTGGTCGAGGGACTTAACGTCGTTCGTTTCTGCAAGACCATCTGGTTGGTTTTCAGTTGTTCGGTGATTCGGGTTTTCGGGTTTTCGGTTTTTCTGGTGACTGTGTTAGAGTGGTGGTGGTGGTAGTGGTGTGAGTGAAGGAGGGTATTGTGTTGTATCTGACTGAGCCCTGGCTGTGTCTACTGTACGCTCTCAACTCTAGGGCTTAATATTTGGTTTGTCTTGGTTGCGTGTGAGGAGGCGGATGTGTTAGATCCGAAGATGATGAAAAATCATGTCATTCACGCGAGAATTACCCGAATTCACGCATCCCTCGGGCTTTACTGTATTTATACATGTAGTCGAACTCCGTCAATATACTAGTACTAGAGACATATACATACTACTACGGCTACCCTGTCTATTTTAGCCTTTCTCCAAGTTTCATCGGATTCCTACTCATTTTCCTTCACTAATTTCCTAATGGACTTTGAAGACTGCTCCTCAAAATTAAGTCTTATGGATGGATGCAATGAAGGCTAATCACATACAATGTACAGGACGTCTCCCTATACACACAGGAGGAAACTTTCAACCAACTAATTATCGACTTTAAAATTAGGATGGAGTAGAAATACATACTCGCTCAAGCACTATAAGTAAACAATTACAGTAAATGGAAAATACTATTGAAAAAAAGAAAAGCTCAAATCAAGGCAACAAAACAATTTGCATGAGATAAGACAAAGCTTGTAATCTCCCAGAAAATTATTGAGTTTAGATCTACATGGAGCTCAGTATAGAAGTTAACAGTACGTCTTAATTAATTTCTGTGGCTGGTCTTTAGTCCACCTTTCAATTAAGTACGGTTAAATTCACTGATCACATCCTCTAAGCCGACTTTTGAGTTTGATTCAGTTCTTCAAATTTTCAAATTTTTTTTATTCCCTTTTACAATTTTGAGTGATTTCAAATGTTTTTTCCTTCCTTCCTTCCTTCTTTCTTTCTTTCTTTCTTTCTTTCTTTAAGCACACACTTTGGAAACAGCTAGAGATACCGACGAATCACTTAAAAAGGTTCCTTTCCTTTCTGCTTCTATGTTCGTCCGTTCGTTCGTACGTTTGTTCGTTCGTTCGTTCGTTCTTTCGTTCGTTCGTCAAGTCAACTACTGAGAGAGAAGAAGCCACTGCTTATACTGACTCCTCGTAAAAGTTGTTCCATTGCGGCAGCAGTTCGTGGCAGCCGGTGAAAACTGAGCAGTTGGTAAAAAATTGAACGAGCCGAGTCGAGCCACTCCTTTTATTGCATGACAAAAGGAAAAGGAGAGGAGATATTGGAGTTTCCCTAACTTCTTAGAGTACAACTTCTACTACTTAAACTTTCCTAAATCTACTCAGCTAAACAACCGTGTAAATAGAAATATCCGTAGGAAAAAAATATACACGAAAAAACTATGACAGAAGAAGGTGGGTAGTGATTTTAAAGTCAGAAAACCGTCTTTGAAGACGTACTAATCTGTACTAAGGAGACACATAAAAATGAGATTTTGAAATGTTATAAAGTCACAGAATCCCTCGAAAGAGTATCATTAAGAGAAAGAAATGTGTGGGAGAACCCGCTCAAGGACCTACAGCGCTATACCTATGTACTCCGTACAGAAAAGAAACAAAAAAGAGGGTAAACTCCACTCGCCTAGTACTAGTTGACAGACAAAGTTAGTAGTAGTAGTTAAATATGAAAACTGAGGGACTCATTAGTAATTGGGATGGCGAACAGATTTTTGAATAGGAAACAAATGTGGGGCCGTGACTGGATGGATGGATGGATAGGGAAGTGTTTGGACAGGAGAAGAAGAAGGAGAATATTTTGGATTTTGTGAAGTGAGGCTTGGTGGCTGCTAGTCTGTCTGAGTCTCTCTCGTGTATGGCTGCTGCTGCCTTTGGTTTGAGTTGGTTGGGTTTGGTGTTGTTGAATGGTGGGTTGGTTGGTGGTGAGATGGCCGGAGAGTGAGAGAGTGAGAGAGAGAGAGTGTGTTGGAATGAGGAGATGGGAACAGGACGGAGGTTCGGAGGAGCATTGGAAGGAGATGAGAACGGGGCGAAGCTTTTCTTCTTTCACGGTCAGGACTTGGGGAATATAATTTCAGTCAAGTTTCCTTTTCGTTCCATCTTCAGGCTTTTCAGCTGCTCAAAACTCAGACTCCGAACGGAGACCGATCTTGCGCACCACACTCGCCGTATGTATACGTATGCATCTCTCTCTCTCTCTGTCTCTGTCTCTCTCTCTATCTGTCTGCCTGTCTGGCTCACTGGCTGGCTGGCTAACTGACTGGTTGGCACTGGCACTGGCACTGGCACTGGCACTGGCTCTTTGGCTCGATGGCTCCCTCACTTCTTCTGCAATTTCGGGTCGGGTAGAGTTGTTGGTTGGACCCTACTGTGAACGCGGCGCTCCTACGGCTACTGTCTACACTTAAAATAAATGTCTTTTTAGATTATTCTGTTACATGAGGAGGATTTATTTGATAATTTTGTTCAAATTCGTGAAAGAGCCACAAGGTAAATCACCCCCGACAAATGGAAAGTAGAACCTCAACAAATTAAATCAACAAATACTATAGTATATACATATATCTATACGTGCAAAGAGTTCATGGAGCTCCTGGATCGCCTTCTATTTATTTTTCCAACCCACAAAAGTGAAATTGTGTACACTATTGTGCTGGACCTGGACGTCAACTTGTCCCTCCTTACTTCTTTCTTCCCTTGTTGCTCTCCTTTGCTTTGTTTCAATGTTGTTTTAAGTACTAGCATTTAGTAAGAGCAACCAACTCTGCATTTTATTTTTATTTGCGGAAAATAAATGTTTGCGGAAGAGGAGCCTCTGCGCACTTGCCATCTTTCCCTTATGTATGTACCTACACACGTCTGTACTGTGTAGCTTGGGAATTTGGGAAATATGGGATGGAGGAGGGGGGAAGGGGTGAGGAAAAAACTTTTGAAAAAATAATTGAAGTGTGAGATTAAGTCCGAAAAAATGTAATATGGAATATAATATATAATGCTATATATTTCCTAGTCTTGGAATTGTATGGATGGGTTGGGGGCCCATAAAGCTTGTAAATCCCATAGCTCTACAATGTAAGATGTAAGCATTGAAATTGAAATACCCCTTCAATTATCATCGTAAAATTTTCTTCGAGTCGAACTGGAAGAATGGCTATAAATCTTTGACACTTTTGAAATATTCGCAAGCTGCCCAAGAACTACGTGCACACATGCCTACCTAATAGTAGAAACATACATACCTACCTTGAGAGAGACAGAGAGTGTCTGTCTGTCTGTAGTGGAAGGAGCTTATCTTTTCTCAGCCCAGAGTATCTGTAGGTAATCTTATAGCCCCTGCCTTTCCTAACATCTCATCCATCCTTTTCTCTTTTTATGTCCACAAATATGTATGTACTCTGTCTCTCTACATGTATGTATGTTCATCCTCACGTGAACTTTCAAATTGCGTAGAGACAGAGAGAGAGAGTACTACTTTTCACGAGCTCATAGTATGCACTATAGACCTAGCAATATTCTGGAGAAAAGAGAATAACGTTGTGAATGTATAGGGATACTCGATATAAATCTGACTTACGCACACCCACGTCTCCTCATTATATCCCATGCCAGGGAAAAGTTGGTGTTGGTGATGTTGTTAGAAAGAAAGATAGACGTTGCCCATTTGCAAAAGTCAGAGAGTTCTCCCCAAAGTGTCCTTTGGTCAACATAGGGTTGTGAGTAAATTATCATCATTATCGCTTCCTTCTACCTCATCACCATCTCATAAGCATTTACTACCTTCATCTAAATGAAGCCCTAAGGAGTTAATTGTCAACTTTTGACTCCGTCCCCAACGCAAAACCTACCTTCCTTACACTATTACGACCATTGCAGAGCCGGCCCTGTGCAAACATAATCAGGGAAGGAGGAATATGGTGAGCGCGTGTAGAGTCTAAAAGTATGTTTGTACCTACATAGCGCGAACGTAACAGCAATGTGTCCCAACTTCAGTCTCAGCCTAACTTCTAACATTGGCGAAGTCACAACCTCTATTACTTGCACCAATTTGGAAAAGAATAAATTCTATAGCTTTACTATTTCCAGAAATAGTAAAAGTGGTGTTTGCTTTCTAAACAGTAAAACTATGTATAGTATTTACACTTTTTCAAAAACAATAAAAACGGTATTTTTTAAATACTTTTATAAAGCATTAGGGGAGTTACTCAAAATCCATGAAACCAAAAATATGGGTGTACTTCCGCCATTTTGCATTTACCCAGAAACTGGACTTTGGACGTTTTGCAGTTACATTGGCGATGTGTATAATCGTAGGTACGGAAGGTATATGGATTAGTTATTGCTTCCCGGTACTACCAACGACCATATCCACAGAGGATTGAATTGCATTGCATAGTACACCCTTTGCCCCGAACGCGTATCAAAGATAGGCCTATAGTGAATTAATCCTGGAGTCTGGCAATATCACTGCAGAGCTTACTTACAGATACCCCATCTACTATGTATATGCAGATATAGGGATCTGGCTCTATAATATTCTAAAGGACCAGCTGCATGATCAACGATGAAAAAATGTAGAGATCCCTAGGACGAACGCATCTGTATTTCCAATAATTGTCTGAGGATCCAACGGTCGTGGAGCCTGGAGCCCAGCGTTGCCCAACTGCATTCTGCGGATGGAGGCTGTGATCCATCTTGAAGCGTAGCAACCCTGCCTTTGTTCCGCACACACTTATGTACATATGCACCACACACACACACACACTATAGACTCCCAAATCCAGAATGCCAGAATCCAGAGCCATATCTCTCCAGATGAAATCCAATGGCTTTAAATCCCACTATACCCTCTCAGCTTTTTTTTCTTCTCTCTCTCTCTCTCTCTCTCTCTCTCTTGCCCTAGCTTCCTCCTTACTCGTCTCTTTCGTCTCGCTCACTCACTCACTCACTCCACTCTTTCGATTTTCATAATCGGGCACATGTCACATTTCTCTGAGTGTATGTGCTCTCGCTGTTTGTGTGTGTGTCATTCCCTCACTGACTCTTACTCACTTGTCTCTCGTCTTTATTCTATCTGTAGCCTGTAGTTCCCATTCCACATCAGCACAGTGGACTTTATAACTTGAAATCCTAAATCCGGCCAGATTCCACTGTTCCGTCTCTCAATCTGCGAGTGTTGGTTTGGTACTCAGGAAACTGCGTCGCTTAAGTCCTGCTATTTACTATTAGTTACTGCAATAACTATTAGATACAGCTTGGGACGTGGGACTGTCTACAGACAGCGTCTCATGTGTCTATGCGTAATAAGGAAAAGTGAGGTGAAGTGTCTATGTCTACCTCTTGTCGAATGGGAGAGCTCAGCCCCGCCATGTCCTCTCCTTCTGTCTCAGTCCCGTATTTCTTTTTATTATTGCTGTTATTATATCTGCATCATTATTCTCGTGATGATGATGATGATCGCGAGGACAAGGACAAGGAGAAGGATGAAGAATGAAGGGATGCCGGTAACAAGATGTAACGTTCCGTCAGTTCAACTCCAACCACTCTCATTCAGACGCTGACTCCCAGCAGAAGGTTAGACTGTGTACTGTGGTACACTGCGAAGAGCAGTATCAGCATAGTGGAGTTTGTGGAGTAGAGATACACACACAATGTAGGGCTATGGTTATGGTTAAGGGGTATGCAAATATTATGTCACACGACAGGGGCTTGTCTGAGTATTTTAGAAGGGCCAGTCAATCTGCTTGACAATTTTTGCAAACGATTTAAAAACATGTTGATGACTTCAAAAAATGAGTGCAAAACATTATGTTTGCGTTTTTGAAACGAGAAACACACGATATTTACGTTTTTGAAAAGTGAAAAACATGATATTAACGTTTTTGAAAAGAGAAAAATACGATATTTAAAATTTATAAACGAGCAAAGCTTGAATTGAATGTTTGAGTTTTTGAAAACAGATCAACGTAATATAACAGTTTTTGAAATGTGCAAAACATGGTAATTATAAGCTTTTTAAAACAACAAAATATCAACTGTGAAGTTTTAAAAAAACTCAAAATATAAAATTGTATTGAATTAAAACCAGCAAAATCTGATTTTATGTTCTTAAAATGTAGACTCCCTAATAAAAAAGTTTTAAGAAAATGCAAAACCTAATATTAGCGCTTTTCAAAAAGGCCATACACACTACCTAATTAACCTTTCAAAACTGCAAAACATAACTAAAGACTTCAGCACTTGCATAATAAAAGCCAACCACAGCTGTTCAATAAATATTACAATAGATACAATTAGATATTTGCGCTATTAAAAGAAGGCACAAACTACTGCATGTACGTCTTCAAAAGTCTTACAAAGTCTTAATTACTCTTACGAAATGGTTTTCCACGGCACAATAATTATTGAAAGGCTCCCTCGTCTCTGACTCTGATGAGAAGACAGGGCAAAGGAGCAGAGAAAGGGAGATAATATATATAAGTTGATGATGTAGTTGTAGTTGGTCTTGGTCCGTATGTACACATCAATAAATCCCCGTCTAGACTGCCTTCACCATTTCAATTGCTGCTCCTGCCTTCACTTTGCGTTCCTCCACACACATACCTACACACATAGATAGATATAGACTCTCTCTCTCTCTCTCCTTTGATCAGACTATCAGGAGCAGGAGAATGAGTGAGAAGAAGTCTGAAATAAAGGCCTAGGCAGAGGAGAGGGAGAACGACATCAAATTTAGCACAGAAAGAGCTCGAGAGTGAGATATGAAGGAAAACAATACAAACGCGGAGGCTTTTGTCTACAATTCTGCGCTAAAACTATACAGCAACTATGTATGTACGTGCACAAAAATATGCATATAGTGACATTCAAAACAATTTTGTCTGCCTGTCTTTTCCCATTGCACTGCCTCCTCACTTTATACATATTTGAACATGCACAAACAGAATAATATCTATTTACTTGGAGTGCCTTTGTTGAAGCTGAGAGTGAGAGTACAGTGGAGTACAGCTACAAACTGTAGAGCCATAGCCCAGTCCTAACTCTCAACCAAACAGACTCTCTCCATATTGTTTTGATTGCTATGTATTTTCTATTTACTATTTATTGTTTACAGACGGAGTTCCGTTGATATAACCCGAGCTATTAGCTGTCTATTATATATTCCTTTCCTTCAAACACCCACTGTATCCACTTTCTTCTCATTCCCATTCCCATTCCCAAGTAGACAAGAGAGAAGGCCTGATAGACATTCTAAGAGCCGAAAATGTCCCAAGCTTGTAAAATCATTACATAAAATACTCGTAATGTAATGCACATTGTAATGCTAATACTTATTGGACGACAGGCAGTTAATAGTTTCCTTCATTCACAGGCAGAGAGCCTGCATAGGTTATTAGAATTTGATACATACAAAATTACATTATTTATGCAAGAAAAAAGGGATATACCGTCTACGCCTGTCCCGTCTAGAATGAAGATAATGTTTTACGTGAAGAAATGCAAAGAAGGAAGGATTTGCAGAGTTTACATGGACGTGAACGTGAACGTGGAAAACAATTTTGGTAAATCCAAAGACCTACATACATATGATCTTAATATCTACACACAAATACGGGGAAAATGAAAATACGGGGAAAATTGTATTTTTATACAAGTATCAGTACAGAGTACACAGTACAGCTATATAGAGGTATGTATATTATATTATTATTATTACATAAATATATATTTTTTCCCTTCCATAGTTCCATATAAAAAGCATTTCATTTCCACTTAAATCCTCACAAGTTTCCATTCTACAGCTCTGTATAATGTACCTAAGATCCTACCTTTTGACTATCACATTTTATGTACGTCATAAGTTCCCTTGTTGGAGGTTACACAATGATGAGGGGGCTACAAGCTACACTCAGAACCAGAACTAGAGCCAGAACAGAACCAAAATCAACCAGCCAAAGAGCCAGCCAGTTTCAAATCTGAGGCTGAAGTTTGAATGAGACATCTAATCGTCAGTTTTGGTCTAATATTATTATATGTGTCTCAAGTCTACTCTCCGACTCGCTCCGTCCCGTACAATCTGCTCTAAAGTTCATGGCTCATACATAAAGACATTATTTTAGATTAGATATAATTTTGATAACCCAGTCCTTAGTATCCACCATTTCTTGTGTAACCTTGGTCTACAGAATATAAACGTGTAGGGCTGTGTGCTCAGTACTGGTACTGGGTGGTATAGAGCTAGAGATGGAGCCCTACTTAAATTATGACATTTATCTGTCCATATCTGTTCACTTTTATACGTCTTCATGTCCTCTTCTTCCATCTTATACTTAAGACTTTATGCCATATTATCTGGGCTAGTCATAGAGTGCAAGGACTTCCAGCTAGAATCCTGTCTTGTTTTCTGTCCCTAAGACCACGTGCGTAGTAGAGCTTTAGCTCCTTAGATTGTGTCTATGTAACCCAGTAGATTCTGTCTTTGACTCTCTAGCTCTGGCTTTGGCTTAGGCTCTAACTTTGCGTCTGAATCTGACACCATTAGCCTGCATGCATACATACGTCCATTTAATATGTATAAACTATCCATGTGTCATTTTCAAAACTATGCCTTCTACTATACTGATAGGACTGGGATTATAGCTGTAGATTTCTTGCCATACACTGAACTGTAAACTGTGCAAGTAGCAGTAGAGCTTGACATTTACACTATACAGTGGTTTTGATACATTGAATCTGTGGGTCTAGGAGTGTCAGTCACATTCATGAGCGAAACACTGAGCTGGAGAATGGTAATAGATTCTGGAAGAGCTTTTACTGAGATAGAGATACGAACTCCCACATATTTATTTCCTATTTATGCTTACTATGTACGTACTGTGGTGGCTCCTAATCGTACGTCTAAGCACTGCTATTGATCTGTTATTAGATATTTCTACGAAGACAAACAAATTAGCACAGATGATGAGAGTATTATTATTACATTCCCATATCTAGGCAACCAATACCAATACGGATACCACCACGAGATATTAATCTTACCAGAATTTAATCCTATACGCTATACCCATTCCAATTTCAATGTTACAATCCAAGCTAAAACGAAATGGTAAAACTACCAGCACTCCTGACAGTAGTGAATGGAAAGAATTATTAAAATGTAAGCAATGAAATCAACACCGAGATTTTCAAAGAGTGTAACTTACGACTTGTGAAAGGAGTGGGCAGAAGACTCACGGAGCACTTGACAAAATGCCCAGCCATATGACGATGAAAAGGACAGATTGTTTAAAGAGAAAGGATGAGAGAGCGTGGGGAAAGTTACGAGATAGCGTAGAACGGTTTAGAATGCCGAATAGTAGAGAGAGAGAGAGAGAGAGAGAATGGTGTGGTGGATGATGAGTTTGCGGACAGAATAAGATCCAGGAAGAAGTCCAAGGAGCCTGATGCGAGTCCCATCATCAGCTCCAGTCTCACATGATGCTTTTCACTTTGTGGGAGCGAGCGAGAGAAAGTTATGGATACTCAGGGTGAGATGTGGGGAAGATTGTGCAATTTTCCAATTCCAACGGGCAAGGTAGCTGTAGCTGAGCTCAAGGAAAGCAGCAGAAGGCAAAGGCAGAAGGAGAGAGAGAGAGAGAGAAAAGGGAAAGCAATGCCAGGAGCTCAGACCCGCACGCTACCCAATATCATAGGAGAGTGGCAGGGCAGAATTGAGCATCTCTATCCATTGATAAGAATAAGGAGCAAACGTAGATGGAAGATATATGTACAAATAATAAGTGAGGGGAGAGTCAACCGCGTCCTGTCGTGACGTGCGCAAGGTTTCAGTCATGGCCAGGGCCATATTACAGTTAGTTAGACCTATCCATCCGGGGCATGCCTATACCTACAAATTTGCTATATACATAACTATGCTTTCCCCCTATTATTAGACACATACGAGTGATATCAATGTAATAGTGTCCATCTTCCGTGGTGGCACTGGTACCGGTTCTGGGACTGGTACACGGAGGATACAGACAGCTACAGAGAGAGAGAGATTGTAATCGAGAGTAAGTCGTTAAGGGGATTCGGGATGTCTGGGAAAGATGAATGCTTTCTTGGGTTTTCTGCATGTCAATTATCTGACAATAAAATGCATGCAAAGGTTGTAACTTGATCCCGTGATTACGCTCAATAGACTCCTTGACAATAACTATCTCAAATAAGGAGAGAAAAACATTTATTTGAACAACAAAGCCATGTCATGAAATAAGGATTCATCTAATTGTGAGCTCCTCCACTCAGCATTTACTCACCAGTTTCACGCATTCAACACAAATCGACCGCCTCATTTATTAAAAGCTAAAGGATATTCCTTTTTTCTCCATTTTTCTATCATTATTTAATTTAATTTCTCTTTAATAACTCTGACGTGCAATCTAGGTACTTCTACAAGTAGGTACAAATTTTAATTTTTTAAATGTTTTCTTTTTTTATATCTTAAGTAGGTCGTACAGTATATTTGTAAGTTTTTAAGATATTTTGCATTTTTTGCATAACTCGCCTAAACATTTATAGAGATCCTACAGTAAAGAGTTTTACAACATTGTGTTTTTGCATTTCGTAGAAAAAAGCTCCATGGGACTAATTATCAAAAATAACGTGTAATTTTAATGAAAGCTCTCATTAATAAGGAGCAACATTCGGTATTCGGAAGGGAGGAAGGGAATTAGGAAGAAGCTCATGCTGGAAGGTAGTTGCTTCTGGCATTTTGGCGTGGTACATGCTCCAAAAATGAAAATAAATTGTCGGCACATAGCAACAGTAATTATTAATATGATTAGACATTAGGCATGCACAATGAAGTGAACCGTATAAAACTTTAACCTTTTTCCTGATTCGTAATTCCGCCTTTATCTCCACACACATACATACATACTTATGAAACTTTCACATACCCATATGGGAAGAGAAAAGTTTTTTTTCAGCCGCCCCTCAGTCCTTTTGTGAATGTAAGGTTCACATTCACATTCGAGTTGGAGTCATAAATACAATTTTGCATTTACATACTCTATTCACTGTGTGTGTGTGTGTGTGTGTGTCGACTGTGACTCCGACTCTGTATGTGATGTGGTTGTTGGTAGATTCAATTTTTGAGTTTATTTTAGCGACCAATTCATGATGTGATATGAAATAAGGACAAGAACGACAGAGCTAACATGGAAGAGAGAGTTGTTCCAGGAGAATGAGAGAACGCCAGATTGGCTGGCGGTGCTTTTCCAAATGCAAGTTAATTACTCCGTTCAGATGCGCATAATGAGCCCGTAGCAATGATGGAAGCGGACTCTCTCTCTCTTTCTCTCTCTCTCTCTCTTGCCTCTCCACTCCTACAACAAAAATATAATAGTGTACTTCCAACCCAAAGCCCAAGCACTCTTATTTCTCCATCTCTACGACGGCACAGACTACAAATAGGAATAACGAATACAACGTATACAATCATCCGGGACGATTAAGTTGCGAAAACTTTGAACGTGCTCTGATTTTTAACCAAAAAGTATGTAGGAGCATAGATTTAGACCCATGTACGATTCTTTCCCCCACCTTTACAAATAGCCAATGGCAGGGGATGCATATAATAATGCATATTTCAAAAGTTTTCTTTCCAGATTTCCACCACCGTAGACCCTGAGTATAGCTACACGCTTTCAGACTCAGAATTCAAGATGCCATATGCACGGGACTGCCGACTGGTAAATTTTTCCCTCCTCATTTCAATTCCTAATATTGACTCTTCGAAAAGGGAAAAGTCACTTTGAGCGTACAAATCCCAAAGCTTATTTTATTATTTTATTGCTTTCAAGTTGAACCAGAAGAAAGAGCGGCTTCTGCCTTCTGCTCACAGTCCCGTTCAAAATCAGGCAGCCTTCTTTTAATGTAATTTTTATTAGGTGACTGTGAATGATTCTTAATTGGAGAGAAACGATGGGAGCGTTAGTACATAGGTGTAAAAATCAAAGCCTTGAGAAAGGATTTCGCATGCTAATGTTAAATAGATGTTATTCCCACAGCCGTTTAATTTGGTGATTCTAGAGAGAAAATAAATTGCTGAACAAGTCTGAAGATGCATAATATAAGCATTCCAGACTAGATTACTGCTGCAGAATCCTTCATACAGTGAACCATAGAAGCATTTTGTTTTGAAAATTTCTGGTTGCAATTTATTTTTTCTGTTGCATCAACTCAAATACGAAAACAAACGCCGTACTCTTCTCAAGTGTCGACAAGATTTTGAAAACAAAAGAATTTCAAGAATATAAATAAGTACGGCGAGGCACAGCGGAGTTACATGATGCTGACACGGACGCTGACGCTAGCGAAGAATTCCAAATTCCAAATGTGAGTCTCTACGTACCTAAGGTAAGTGTATGAGGGAAGGAGAGCATTGCACGAACAACAAGAGCATGAAGCACACAAAAAAATGTGAAAGGGATACGGAGAACAGAAAAAGAAAAGAATGATTTCCCTCAAGTTAGCAAAATGCATGAATGTATATCTTGTACACATACACGTAAGATAATTCATGTTGTTCTGCACGTGGACGACATACTTAAATTTATTATCCTGGCTAGAGTGCAATGTGTGTGTTGTGTATGTGTGTGTAGAAATTCACATATGTGCAGGTGCTATAGATCTGCACCATCTCATCTTCCTCTATAGCAGCATCCCATGAAATTTTGAATTCAAATTTGAATTGCACTGCACTGGCACTGTCTTGCATTGCATTGCATTTATAAACTGGAAATCATCCTATGCTGCTACATGCATAGACTGTCAATATAGCAAATTGCATGTACTCGTAAAGTATAGGTATCTACCTATGTAAGAAGTTAGCCACTGCCATGGGTCATGGATACTGCACATCTCCCATTAATTACCGAAGCTTAAGCCAGATTTTACATTCTGGTTTTCATCAGGAAATTCAAAATTAGTGTTTTAACTGACATTTAGCTTAAAACGATTTGTCAATTAAAATAATACTGTGCTTAACTATTTTTATATCTTTTTATTGCTAAAATAGACACTAACGACGGCTTTTCTTACCCAAAATACAATATGGTAAAATGTACAGAAATTATAGCTTCTGGGAAGCTAGTCAGAGTTTCACTGTGCCTCCGACATTCTAATGGTGGATGGTTGGTGGTAGGGAAATCCCTCTGTCTCAGTTGGATGCTTGGATTGGGATTCATAGAGATGGGGATGTATATAAGGAGCATACGTATATTTTGATTTTGGATATATCTATGTACTGTAGGCTACATATGGCTTTAGTTAGGAGTTTAGGGAACCTCTCGACGACAGTGATATTATCATATCAAAGCTTTGTATTTGGTACAGAAGTTAAATGTATTGGAGCAAGAGAATACTCCTTGGGACCAAGATAATGTAATATAAAGCATTCATACGGAAATGTGGAAATGGTGAATCCCAGGATGGAGTAGTGGAGGCAGAAGGGAGACTTCCTGTTCTTTTATATAAAAGCATTACGAGTGAAATTACTACGCGAAGCTCGTGCTTCGTACCTCTCCTATAAATATATGTATCTGAATGTAGTCGAGTGTTCGTATGTGTGTGCGTCGTTATTCGATTCCACATTTGAAATTCCAGCGCACAGATATCAGTAGAAGGTGCTCCTCCATTGCTATTGCTCTCTGTATATGGGCAATTTAAACGTACCTGTCTCATAGCCCTCCTTTTTTCCTTCCAATAAAAACTAAATTGCAAATTTTCTCGGGAAATTCACCAACTTTGAATTTGTATCGAATTCAAATTCGGATTTAGGACTCGGATTCACAACAGACGTGAGAGCGTCTCTCCGCCTACGGACCGATTACAGATAGAGGTATTAGCAGCTACAAAGAAATGTTGTTAGCTTCACTTCAAACTACACTTATTTCCATCACTTTATTATTATTCTTGCATCGAAAGTCGAAATTTGAAATCGCTCCATGTAATTTAATTTCCACTAACAGTTCAATTGATCACAGTGCAGTGCAGTGATTACTGATTAGAAACCCAAATGCTGGCAACTAAGTGGGGGGGGGGCAACATTGGAATGATACAAGAAGTACCTAATTATAAAAATGAATTAATTGCATGCATACCTCCATATAAGGTAATACATATACCGGATACAGCTAAAGTTTATTTCATGTTTGCTTTTAATAGTTAAGAAAGCGTATAGAAAGCATGAGAGAAACAAAGGCAAGACATGCTACAGCCTGTAATATTTAAAAGCCTGAGCAGGCTGTGAAAAAAGTGAGGAGATTTTCCTTTTTTTATACATTTTGGCAGCGAAAAGTTGGATGGTGATGGTGGCTGGATGTGTTAGGCTTGGGAGGGAAAATGTATGCCGATGTTATAGTTTAATGGGAGAACAAAAGCTACAAGTCTTCTGCACAGCTCTGTGTATGGAAAATCCTCAAGACTTCTGCAGAATGGAGGAGAGGAAGCAGACAGAAAGGAGAAAGACTCAACGACTCTGTAAGTGCAGACTGTATGAAACTATAATTTGTCTGAGTACATACTTCCACGAAGAAGACGAAGACGAAGAAGAAGAAGCGAAGACGAAGAAAAAATTTCCTCCTACGTGATTTGAAAGTAGATTTCTTTTGTTTCCTTCCTCGTTATGACCAAAAGACGAATATGAAGAATATTAGCGATTGATTTTCTACCCTCTGTCTGTCATGCTTTCACTTTCCATCTTGCTTTTGTTCTCTCACACTGTTCCTCCCGTTATTGCCAAATACGTCCACATGCACAAATTTCCCTCTCCATAAACACAAGTACTAATATATTAAATGTATAGCCTACATTGCCACGTGCCATGATGAAGCCCTTTAGTGAAAGTCGAAAGTTCCCTATGGATGTGGGACGTACTCGTATTTGCGCTTATTATATTAGTGACCAGGATTATTTTTAAACTGTTTTCAACGGGATATACCAACCATATTACAGTATTCTTTGTATTCATATCCTTTCATGTAGGGAAAGAAAAGTGACGCCTGGTGGTGGCTACATGCGTCATTGTTCATGACACATGATTGCCTCTATGTACGCGGTAGACATACAAAAATGTCGACAGGCCTTCTAAAACAAAGTTTGTGTTTGAAGGATACTTTTTCAAAATTCCACACCATATTCTCCCTATCTGTAGCTGGGTACTTTAATTTCAGTTTAATTGGGCAAGTTAGGTCAGCGGCTATTGTAATTTGAGAAATGGCTCATGTTTGACCTGGCCGTTAGTGTTTCGAGAATAACTTTAACTAAAATATTTTTAAATTGACTGGCGGACTTTCCACTTGTCAAGGTGTGCTATGCTATGAATACTGTGTATAAGGAAGGAGGCCTTGAAGTATATAGAGCGTCCTTATTATCACATTCTTCATCCGTGCACGTAGTTTTTCTTATAAGAGAAAGCGAGCAGCAACAAATAGCAGACGAGAACTAGAGCCCGACACATGTGTATGTACATATTATGGAAGATCGACAGCAGCTTCAGTCTTCTTCCGTCCCAAAAAATCCACCTGTAATGAGACAAGCACTTACACGTATTTCGTCCTTTTTCGAATGAAGTGCCTGTATGGGTGTCCCACTATAGGTATACATATACATATCGATTCCCACTTTCCCTTTGGTTTCAACAGTATGTCTGGGATGGTCCTTCAATAGTACTTGCGTATGTACAAAACACAATCTACAGCACACCCTGCAGTCTTGGCTCGTACAGTTTACACGTTTTTTCACTCTACTTCATGTTCTCTCCATGAAATCATTGCATCTGCTTCTTTTACACAATTCCTTGAAATACGGGTATAGACAGGGAGATATATGGGGATTCCACTCCGTGCATAATATACTTAGCTACCCACCCATATGAAGATCTATTCTGGGTACTTCTCCTCATGGCACGGCCTACATAATGTGTGGATGTTCATGTAAAAGCTGTGAGAAATGAAGTCGTGAATATTCGAAAAATCTAGAAATTCTACTACAATACAGAGAGGATTTTTTAGGACATACGTAGTACAATGGCAGGGGCTATAAGTATGACGGCTCTTAGGAATTCACTCAAGTATACTTATCAAGTTAGACTCCGATTCTGAAGACTTGAGTACCTAAAGCTAGAACAGACATTAACTTCTTCATGAGGCACACATTGAGTAAACGAACTATGAGGTAGATCAGAGGTTTTATGTGGATTCTGAACATCCACCTATTTTTTCCCAACACACTCTACAGTTCTATTCTATAGCATTCTATAGTCTATAGCTGGGGACGTACAGCTCAGGAGAATTACAAGCGTGTTGCTTAAACTCAAGCGAATAAGTACGTATACGGACCCACTGAATGGGACTTACTAGTCAGAGTGGCTCTGGCACTGCACTGGTTTGGTTGGGTTTGGTCGGCTGTACAGTTATGACTGGGGCTACGTCTATGCCTATAGCTATATGTCTATGGCATGATGCAGTTTAAGAAATAAGCATCTGATGCTGTCGGCCAAATTTTTCTTTTTTTCTTCTTCTTTCTCTTTCTCTCGTTTCAACGATCATGTTAGGTACATGACGACAAGGCTGGGATGTTCGATCTTTCTCTGCAGCTTTTCACTACTCTTATCGATCTTTGCCAGACTAAGTTTAATTGATTGTATTGTAACTTGGTAAAAGCAAAAATACTTTTCCCAAATGCTCACTACATAGAACTAGAGGGCTAGACTCCAAGACACGCATCCTTTCACTCACTCGCTCACTCCTTCACTCTTGCTATACAATCATATATTCTCAGGATTTTGGTGCAAAAATTAAGATGACAATTTCTAGGAGAAAGGAAAAGGATGATTTCAATTTTCTAGTTCTCCGGACCCTGCGGTTATAGTTTTCAGGGAAAGAGTCTCCTAGTGAAAGCACTATACACGTTTAAACAACTTTTACCCTACCTTTCACCACTCTCTACCTCTCTTTCCCTTATTCAGAATTCAGACTCGGGAGTCGAAGAGAAAGTATATGGAACTGCCACAGAGCAGAAATAGAAAACAGAATGCATTTGTCTGCTCTTAGTCTATTCCGTCGATGATGCTATGGTATGCTACACATCATCAGCGAAGAAGCATTTAGGCGCCAATCGCAACAATAACTTTCTAACTGTGTTCTAACAAAAAGTGTAAATACCACATAAACACTTTCTAATTACAATAAAACTGGTATTTACACTCTTTAGAAACATCAAAATTGGCATATGCGCTTATTTAAAATGTATAAACTGGGACTTGGGCCAGAATGATTCTTCGCCGACGATATAGATATGGCATGTTAAGATACGAAAAGTTTACTTGTCTTGGTTTTATCAGTATCCTCATCGTTGACTAGTCTCCAGTAAATGTATGCTGGCATGTACGTAAAGATGTGTCTGCATTTTGGTTGCTACGTCACTTCTCCAGAAACTACAAAATTCTATTCCAACGAAACATGCAGAGAATATCCTCATAGCCTACGTTTACACGACCACTCCAGCACAACTACAGTTCCCGTAATACAGAGTCTTTAGGGTTTGAGTCTTCGTGAAGAAGTGTCTATACAAAATAGATCTAATAATAAAAAAAATCAATTATTATAATGATATGAAAAGAGAAGACAAAATGTTTGAGAGGCAGTAAAAATTGGATTTGAAGTACCTTCATAGGCGTATATCTACATCTATGAAAGGAGGGAAGTATACTAAAAAGATAAAAGATGAGAATGAGAATATGCCAACATTGCCAGAGTGCCAATGCCAGTGCGAATGCGAATGCCAGTCTCAGTCCCAATGGCAACGGAAATGCCAATGCAATGGAAACGCCAACGTACTATTTTTATTTGTATATATTTCCCTTGCAAATGTGACCAGGGAAGAGAATTCTGTATGTTTAATGAAGCAACAGAACTTGTAGTTGTAGTACATGAAGGAAGATGAGTAGGCAATTCAATTTCAATAGCTCTTGATCAAACTCATGTACACACGAGCATCACACTTACCCCTAGTTGTTCCATTTTAATTAGCGTCCGTCATTGCTAATTAATTAACAAGTACGATCCTATATTGTAAAATAAATGGAGCTGTCGTATTTCAACTATTTTATTAATAACATCTTTTTAATAAAACTGATGGCTGTACAATAGGACTTCATAGTACACTCTCCGTCCTAAACGCATGCACGACTAGTAAGATTTCCAATTAAAATAATATTTGAAATATCTAACAACTTTGCAAACGACCGGAGCTTTTAATTGAATATTTTAAAAGTAGATTTAGTTATCTATCTAAAAATAAACGAATTTATCTGCAATCGATACATTTGCCTTCATTTCCATTACTCTAATAGCTCATTCATTCATTTAAAATACATTTGGCGTTATGCCATTAGAGCAAAATTATTCCCGAGTGTCCGGTTCACTGGAGCTTCATGGTATATTTGGGTTAAAATGATTGCCGTGAAATCAAATCGACGAATTCTACCAAACTCGATATTACTGTCACAATTATAAGCTGTCGTACGTGGGTTGTGCATTTATGTAACACACACCGTCTGTTGTTTCAAACGTATGTATGACAGTTGAAAAGTTCTAATTAATACTGATAGCAGTGCAGGACATGGCTTACGGCGAGCAACTAATTATATGCGTCTCGAATTTGAGAGACGAGTGCAATGGACGGGATGATGCCTTCAAAAGGAATCCACGTAAGCAGATAATTGTTTACCTTATTTAGTGAAGAATCACGTGTATTATCATTACTTTTTACTCCCATTGACAAACGGTGTATAAATCCGTATAATTTACCTTGGAGAGTAAAACGAAGGAAGGAAATAGTGTTTAAGGACAAAAACCGCTCCTGGATGCTTTTAACGGTTGGCGCTTTCCTATGTAAGCTTCCCAATTTTAGTATAGGCAGAAACATCAAAGAATAATTCGGTTTTTGGCATTTTAAAAGTGGCTTCAATGCATAGTATACATACCTAATTGCATTGGTTGACAAAATCAAAAATCGTAATAAATGAAAGAATTATTATGCTATTTTCTAATAAGAATTAGTGTAAACCTTTTATAAGAAAATAAAGTAGGTACTCAACATAACCTTATTACAATAGACTGCACTGCACACACTTCCACCCAACACCTGGAGGTTCTCTGGATACATAGGTACTTTCAAATTTAATGCAAATATATAGGGGAGTAACAATACAGAGTAAAGTTTAACAAAGTTGAGAGATAAAACTGACTTGAAAGTTTCTCCTTGTGTTATTTTTTGTTTTGTTGCTTGTGTATAAATATATGTATAATATTTTATTCGAAGCTCAGCTATTCTAGTTGAATAAGCAAAATATTTTTCTGTGAATTTTTTACATTTTTTTTTGTTTACAAAAGCAAATTGCATTTTCAAAGGAAAACAATTTATTTTCATTCCGTTTGGTTTCGTTTATATTTTTTACCTCTCACAAGACGTCTCCACTGAATTCAAGATCAGTGAAGTAAAGTAAAGGTGAAAGCAGAGATAAAAGGTGAGGAATATGCGGGGGGATAGAAAACATGGTGAATGTAAATGTGACTACATGAGAGTTGGACGAATCTTTGGCTACAGTCGTACATTTATCTAAGAAGCGTATCGTATCTTACAGAGCCAATGGCAGAGAAACCATGTATTTGACTTAGCCACGCCAACGCGGATCCCAACTCACACATACCCACACTCTCCTACACCCAGAGCCGGAGTCAAATTCAAATTCATCTGAATGTGAGTTTAGAACCTAAAAGTAAAGTCATTCAGGTATATCCCTTTGGGCTACATTATATAATGTGTATAGCTAGTTGCCTCTCCTCGCACATATTCAGACACCGTCAGTCGTAAGCACACCATAAAAATGTGTGTAGGAAGAGCTACCCTTATAAATTTCAGGCTCCTCCGACGTGTGCCATACACGTTTCTGTAATAGTAAGCCCACCCTAATATATAACAGAATAGCAGCATCACTGATGCATGGCGTGACTTAGGAAGCAAAATGACGTCTACAGAATATTTTTTAAGGACAGATGATGCGCTTTAAAAAGCTTTGAAGCAAACAAATGCATATCCCACCTTGTTTAAAGGAGCACTTGCTATTTATGCACACATTTTTGAAAAGGTTAAAATTATTCTGTTTCCCATTTAGTCCATAAATGGTGAGAAATGTCGCTATCTATCTATTCTTGAAAACGAGACATGCTTTATTTAGACGTGCTTGAACAGGTACAAGATTTTCTATTTACTCTTTTTTGAAAAGACGCAAAATGTGATATTTGCATCTTTGCATGTTTTTGAAAAGGTGTAAAATATAATATTTGCATGTTTTTGGAAAGGTGTAAAATATGATATTTGCATGTTTTTGGAAAGGTGTAAAATATGATATTTGCATGTTTTTGAAAAGGTGGAAAATGTGATATTAGCATGTTTTTGAAAAGGTGCAAAATGTGATATTTGGATGTTTTTGAAAAAGTAAAATGTAATATTTGCATGTTTTTGAAAAGATGCAAAATGTGAGTTGTGAACATTTACGTGTTTTTGCAAGGGTACAAATTGTTCTACTTGGGTGTCCTGAAAATGTGTAAAAAGTTCGTTTTACTTGCCTTTGACATGTTTATAATGTTCTATTAACATGCACACCTCTTTTTGAAAAGTTGGAAACTGGTTTATTTACATATTTCAAAAGCAGAAAAGAAATTGTTTTTCTAGCATTGTGTCATAAACCAGTTCATATTTTTTCGATTCATCACCTTCCTTGAAAGAGATATTCGTTATACGTGATTTTGCTTCTTGCTCCATGATATAAATATCCATTGAGTGAGCCAGGTAGAGCGGTAATACATCTAGTTGGCGGAGAGAGGAGATGGATAGACGGATGACTTGGTTTGCAGACTAGATAGGGAAATAGATAAATGTGGGATAAAACTTTGTGTCCGTGCATATTTACTTTGAACATCCATCGAGGTAGTAGTCTCAGAGCAATTTTTCATTGGTTTGGGTTTCCTTAATATGAAGATCAAGAGACTGTCTGAGGCATACGTAGGGATACTTACTCGGAGGATAAAGGAAGAGTCAGAGTTAGAGTGAGAGAATGGGAGATGGAGAACGACCAGGTGCTCATCTAATGCCTGTAAAGATGTTCTTGTTATGGAGGAGAACGGAGCTTCGGCCCCCGCTACATACATGGACTGGAAGACAGAGAGAGTATAGAGACAGAGTAGTGGTGGAGAGAAAGAAACCAAGAGAAATAGGGAAGCTGGTTAAACACAGACAGATGCGTGAAGGACGGAAGAGCCGAAATAGATAGAGAGGCTGGAGAGATGCTGGAGAGAGAAGACAGAGCCGCCAGTCCGGAGCTACCTTTGCAATATCTTTTGGAAGTAGAGCTAAAACCAGAGCGAGTCTCATAAGTTACCCCATGAATGGCTCACAGACTAAAGTCAAGTAAAGTAAATCGATACCAGAAAAGTGAAATATATGAGGCAGCTTGGAATTGAAGGAAGAAGACGGCGGAGAAGACGAAGGAGGTAAAGTAAAGTAAAGCCATTGCTATTCCATTTCAGCCGGTTTATGTTAGCCAGCCGGTCTGAGGTTGCAAATGCTCAAGATGCGGCACACACGAACACACGGAGAAAGCAACAGAAAATCCAGAAACTGCAATGCCTGCATTTGTTCTTTCTCCTCCGCTATCCTCGTATCAGGCGCCCATACTACGTACGTACGTATATCAGCCGCTTTCTACCTGCCTTTCCCTCCACCTAACCATACTTTCAGACGTACAGACCACTGTCACTGCCACTGCCTCTATCTTCACTCTCCACTGTAAAGACCTACTCATCCTCTCTCTGTCTCCATTTCACTTATTCTCTCTCATGCTCTCTCGTCTCTTGGCTTCTCTCTATCTCTATCTGACAAAATGTGCCTCTGACTAAAAATACTACAGGAGTGAGCACACATGACGTAGAATTCTTTCTTCGACTATCAGTACGACATAGTATAGTACATGGCTGTGAGTAAAAGCAGGGCTATACCTATAGACTTTAGACAATTCTATGCAAAGATATAGGTGCTGATAATAGGTGTGCTTTGGTTGTGAAATATATTGTGTGTGGGATGTACTACGTACTATCCACGCACATATACATTGATGTGAGATATCCGCACAATTTTTTTGTTTCCCTCTAAATAACGACTCGTGTATGCTCTGAATAAGTTGAGTTAGGGAGCAGGAGGAGATGTATACAAATAAACGAGGAATATGGGAAATCTTTCTGTCCATCTTTTACACTGTCTCTCTGTCTTATTTCGCATTCTCTGCATTTCACATCGTACATTATGAATGTGTGTTAGCAACCAAGTCGGGAATTATGTATGGAGACTTACCGGAGCCTCCGTCCGTGCGAGAACCTTATTATCCTTATAAGTGTCCCTGTAGGTAGGTCTCAGCCCACCCTATAGCATCCCAAGTTCATATGCGTATAGACTTGGAAACATTTCCCTTCCAACTACACAGTACAATGGATACTACACTGAGCACCGTTAGGGTTGCACATATTGGAGGAGAAAGTGGAAGATGACTTGATTCGTGTGACTATTTCGTTTGTGCTCGTACTGTCTGTTCCTTATCGGCCGTAGGTGTGAGTAGCTCCTTAGATTAGGTATATAGAAATGCCATTTCCCAGTGAAAGAAAGCCAGATCTTGTGCACATTGTAAAAACTACAAAGGTAGGGTATACTTAGCTATACATACACATAAGGAAAGGCACGGCTCACTCTCACTCACATGTGTTGGATGGTGGCGTGGAAGGAGGTCCGTATGGAGTCTATATATGTGTATGTGTTTTATTTGGTCATTTGGAGAAGCTAGGGAAACGGTAAAGAGTCAAAGTTTATTGTACGTAGCCCGTCCTGAAATGTTCAAGTGGATCCTTCAGGTGTAAATAAATATTTAAGCAACTACAATAAAATTCTTCTTGCCTGACTACGTTTACATAGTTTCCTCTGTCGTTATTTGTGCCTCGTGAATGTATCAGCTTCTGCTTTCTCTATTCTTTTCCATCCAACTATTCTGATCTGGCCTTGTCGAGCTTGGCCTGGTAAATCCTATCCTATAGTTATCGTCCTTCGTGTTGCATGGCAGAGTGAAAGAGAGAAAGAGAAAGTAAAACGACGTAGTTTACTTTACATAGGTACACATTGTACGGTAATACCACTGGAGAAATTACAATGAGACTCCCACTATGAATTCTATATGCTGTAGAGATAACTTCTAGCCTGTTCCCAGGTACAGATGCTGATAGTATGTACGTCCCAACATAGTGTAAGATGGTGTAATCCGTAGAGGAACAAGGTTAGAGCTACAGTATATGCATATGGATTGTGGATAGAGACAGGCCTTATTGCCTTCGGCTTGGTTGGTTTCTTGTGTGCAACTTGTTTCGTCTCGACCATGCATAAACATGTAGAAGCTGACAGGAAGAAAGTGGAGATGTGCTGAATTTTAAGTGCTAATTATAAAGAAATTCTTTTTGTATGACGACTCCTACCAGGACCGCTCGTCCCTCCCCTCCTCCCATTTGTAAATTAAACTTTAGACTCAAGAAGTAGAATTTAATTTTTTAGAAGACAACTACAAAAGATTTCACATTAATTTCAACTAGTCTTCAGTCACTACTTACTCCAGTTTAACACTCAAATTCTCAGTATAAAGACCCTGAAAGTCCCAATTGTTTCCAACCATCTGCTTGTAATATGCATGGACTATTTTTTGGCTCCCTTTGCAATTCCAATGATGCCCAACATACAGAGCTATTGGGCTGAATAAGTAATTCTGCGTATTCAAACTATACGACTTGATGCCTTTATAGATTTTTGCTTTAAAATCCATAACTAGTGAAAGCATGGGGAAATGTTCAAACAAATTTGCTACTGCATCAGTGTGTATTTTAATGGTCTCGAAAGAAAAACATAGGGTCTCGCCATATGAGCTCGAAATTCACTTGAATTCTATTAACACACTGCATCTTAATGTTTAAAAAATAAAATAAGTTTCTCTTCCCAAATTGGTTCTCTTGAGATGAAATGTTTCTGCGGCGTAACTTTTCCAACTTATTCTCATTGTCTGTCTCTTTCCCATAATAGTTTGTTCCTGTTTTCCGCACTTAAAACGTTCGCACTGAGAACCGAGGACAGAGCATGCAATTTTTTGACATAAATTTACTGTGGAAGAATGTTCCGTGTTCAACCTGCCTCTGATCCCTACACCTCTCGCAAATCGTTTAGAGTGTACTTTGAAACCATCATGATGCACTCCAGTTAACAAATGTGGGATAAAAAAAACTTGAAAGTTTTCTTTGTCATTGAAGTTTTCTCAAAGAAAATATTTCAAAGTTGAAATACCTCCAAGTTTTTTTTCCCAACCCTTTTATCTGAATCTGAACAAGTCTTAGTGAAGGCTTTGAATAAAGTACTGTGGCGATTTAGGAATTTAGTTAAATTGTTACTTGTGCTGTGCTGTGACGGAACTGTAGTTCCCTATGTATTTGTCCGTAGTGTGTTACAACTACTCAAGAGTAGTGACGACGTCAAAGATCAAACTGACTCAATGTGATGTTGCACTGCCTTATTGTCACATCCCTATACTCACTAGAGTAGTGTCGTAAGTTCAAATACATTCCCAGAATCTAATTAGTGTCTGTATCTATACAATCATTCGACAACACTTTTTGAAGCATAGTTTCCAGTCTACATCTTTGCATCTCAGAACACAAAATCAAAGTGAGATGTACCGATAGTGATTATGTAGCCTATATAGACGGTATGCCTATTATAGCAACATATTTTATTTCCTCAAAACCAGTAGAATTCATTTATAAAATAATAGCATTTCAAATTATGATTGTGTCTACAACTACAACTATAACTTTCTTACTCCAACAGAACAGAGATAGAACCATGTAAAAGGCCAATAGCAAACTACCACTGTTGATGCTGTAGTTGAAGTTGTTGTTTTTGGCAGTGGAGGAACTGCTGTCTCATAAAATGTTAGTTTGGCCGTTGGTGACGTCAAAAATAAATAATGCTTCATCATAATGGAGAAAATTAGACAATGGCTACGTGGGAGAGAAAGTAACGTTTTAATTTAGAAGTTGAGCAAGCGGGACAAAACAGTGGGAAAGATGGATATTAAAACTTGATAGTCTACGCAGCTCCTTCTGTAACTAATAACCATGCAGAATTTTGGTCTCCACTCATAACAGCAGAGAGCAGCCAACGAGGAAACGATGAACGATGAACGGTGAACGGTGAACGGTGCTGGCGTGTTTATTTGTAGATATGTGAGTGGGAGTACGTAGTATTTCTACCCCCACCCCCTCTATGCACATGTTACACCCCCTCCCCCACTCTACACACGAACAACAACGGCATTCATAATATCTTTACCTAACATTATGTTGAGTGTACAGCTTAATTCTCAGTCTCGTCTTTGCAAATATGCAAATTCAAATACTTCTACTTACACATTCACGTCGGCGCTTTTCTCCGTGCATATTTTATCAAGCAGCACACCTTCCTATACTTTCTCTACCTCTCATACCTCACGTCCATTTGATTCGCCCCCACAAGGACAATGAATACTCGGTCTAAGTACCTGATTTTAGTGCTGAGAGCAGAGCTAGTCTACACGGCTATGTACTCCGAGAAATATTAAGGTGTCAGGACCTTACTCAGGTACATACCGCCTACATCTGTAGTCCTTTTTATACAGTGCTTCTAAGTGCCTGCCTACAACTATGCGTCTATAACGTCTCGACTCACAATGGCATGGCCATGGAAAGATGGGAAATGGAAAGCTGCTGGGTGATATGTGCCAAGGTAATGTGTGTAGATTGTACAGAGCTGCTTCTGCTTTCTATTCTCCACTTTCTCCTTTCTACAGATTGGTGTATGGATGATGATGGGGAGGGTATGAAATATAGTTGACAATTTGGTACAATGTCTAACCCAACATTTATATTTATATTATGCTCCAGTGAATGCAATTGGAGTTTAGGAATAATGTGTGTTTTGTTTTGGGAGCTAGTGGGCGCTCTATCTATACATGGACAAGAGTATAATGCCTAGGTATACATACATCATTGTTGAATGGCTGGAGCTGGAAAATTTGCAAAGAGTTTGAGAGGAACTTACATGGCAGGGCGAGTGGAGTAGAGATCGTTGGAGAGAGAGAGTGTGTATGTGGGATAGGAATGGAATGGACGATGACTTATATCCACTATTCATACGACAATTCTGTCTCCTCCTTTGGCTTGAGTATATTTCACAAGTGAAACTTTTGAATAGAGTCTACAACATTACCATGAGTCATTCCAAGTGGAATTCCCATTATTCTCAGGAAATTAAAAGCCCTTCGAAATGTGTACCTACATGTACAATAGCTCCCATGTACGTGCATCCTACAGGACGTTACGTTGGAGAAAGGTGCCAATCTCGTTCTTTCATGGGTTCAGAGATATATGTATAGGATATACGTATAGGTATCTCTAAGCTAAACAATGTACAAAATAATGTCTCAGTCATGTGAACTGTCTCTATTTCCATCCTGTACTTCCTCTGGCTCTGACTCTTGCAAAGCAAAGTAGATGTAGCCGTACTGTAGTACTGTAATACTGTAGCCTGGACCAGTCTTACACTCAATGAGACTGTTATAAATACTTATTAATAATTTCACACGCCTTTCTCCTCTCTATAAAAGCTCAAAAATTATTGTAGAAGGCTCTAGCGTAGCCTTAGTGGAAGCTAGAATCCCTCTAAACTAAAGCTGTTTTTGTTATGCTTCTGTATGAAATGATATTGGGGGCAGATAATCAAAATATATACAGTCGAGGCAGGATGCTAGTTGAATTTGAATGCAGGCTATACGCTAAACAAGTGGATGAACATTTCTCCTGATTATGACTGTCGAGACGGAGACATTAGTGTAAAAAGGTGTGTGTAGAGCACTCTAAAGTGTTGGACGGAATGGAATTTTGCACGGCACACATCACTTTTTGCAGTTTGGAAGGCATAACAGTAATTGTAGACAGGTTAGCTCCGTTCTCACCCACTTACTAATAGACACTGATACCCATTTAGGTACTTGGTGTAGAGGACAGGACCGCACTTGCGGAGGGAGATGCAGAAATCGTCGGTGAAGACGCATTGTGGGGCAACTCAAATTCTAGAAGAACGTTTTCAGAATTCCAGTAGAACTTTAATGGAATGCTTTGGATGCAAGATTGTGTAGGAATTTTTAATTTGTGGTTTTTACGTTATTGCGTAAACACTCAAAATAGGAGTTTTACAGTTTTTGAAAAGTACAAATACAACTTACACATGTTTTTTACAGAGTATAAAGAACCAGTTGTAAGGTTTTAAAAACTATAAAATAGGCATTCACTGTTTTTGTAAACATATCAGTAAAAAATTGATTGTTGGAACATCCGTCAAGATTAAAGGGTGACACTGGACTTACCTCATAATTCCTTTAAGCAGGGACTGGCTAACCTCACAATGCATCTTCGCCGACGACATCTGCATACATAATTTGAGCGCAACGTGCTAAGAATCGTCTGTGAAGACATCAAGCGTACATGAAATAGCCTTCTTTGAGCAGCTAGCGTTTTGTATAATGTCTTCCAGACTTAAGCAGTCGCTCCGTGTCCATTACAGTAATGAGGAAAATATGGACGGGCATTACAGGGACGTCTATCTTGGTAGGAATTGGGAATAATGTTGACACACCTGTATTCTGACTCTAATAGTGAGGGAAAGCGGTGTTCGCGAGAAAAATTCTAACCTGAGGGGAATAGGTCTTTAGTCTCTCTCATTGGTCGAGTCTCCTCTCTGCTCGTACAAGGAGTCACAAGTCATGGGAAGTTAAGTCACTGTAAGACACACTCACTCACTCTCTCAAGACTCAAGGCTCAGTCCGGGACCAGAAGATACATAACTATTCCACTCCAGTCCATGCTCAGCCTCATAACTGTTAAGTCCTACCCGCCAAATATATTAGCCAAATAGCTAATTTCACTAATAATATTCTACAGCTGTGACATGCTTAGTTTTAGAGCTCCCATCAAATGAAATTGATTATTTAGGGGTTGCTTCAAATGGATACTTGTACACATTTTTTCCATCTCTCCCTGTTTAAACACTGCCTCCGCTGAAGTCGACTGCTAAATGCTCTTTCACAAAAAATAATGAGCCTTATAAATATCCCCGATCTCGTGGGAGTAATCAAGTCAATAAACTTAAAAAATAATAATCTCACTACCTGCGTGATTACAACCCAGCCTTTGGGGTATTAAAAATTATTTGGTCTCTGAATGCCCAGGTTAACGCTTTCTATTTTTATACATATAGAAGTAGCAAACGCTCCCGTTGAAATAATTACACCTAATATGATAGTATTGTTTAAAAGTTGCTGTTTAACATCAACTTAATTTTAGTTTCTAAAATTGAAAAGTTTGTGAAGGGCTCTCCGAGTACACTATGTACATACAACATGAGGGATTATACCATATTTAAAAGTAATACTTTAATGTAATAATCTCTAGCCCCCTCTCCAGAGAGAACTACTGACACGTTTTCATTTCTGAATTATTTCACTTGACAACCGCAATAAGCTTTAAGAATACGGGAGTGGCTTTAGTCGTAAATAGATGGAAAGCTTTTACATACCTGGCACGGGTGCTGTAGTGCCTGCACCACACTGTACTGGGTTTTGATCTGGTGAGAGCGTGAGAGCCCTTTTAAAAAAGCTGGATAGTGTGGTGCTGATGCTGTAGGACAGAGACCCAATGTGAGTTGGAAAGCTATATGACCGCCCCTCCTCGGATTCTCGGATACACCACAGAAAGTTCCTATAGGCATCTGTAGTAACCAGTGGGGCCACAATCAGTATTACATGGCGGAGATACGCTGGTGGCGTCAAGCTGTCTCGCTTCCAGTCTCGCCAGTCTCAGCTCAACTCTAAACTAGCCCAATTTTATTTTATTATAGATATACCCTCTGCACGACGTACAATGGGATCATTTCCTCGCATTTCTTATAGGGAGCCTTGCATATATTAGATATTACGCTGGACTGCTAAGGGAAAGTCAAGATCTTATAGAGAGTCAAAATCTGGTATTTACACGCTTTCTACAGACAAAAAAATACTTTTAAAAGCAAATCATGTAATTTACGAATTTAATACGTAAATTTTCAAAAAGAGGAAAACATAGGTAGGTACTTTGCATTACCGACGTAGTTACTGAAGTGCTCCTGTATTGGACATCAGAGGACAGCCAAGGAATATACGATAAGGCAAGGCTTCAGCGTTTCGTTCTATGTATAAGGCCCTCTACTCACTCGTAGATACCTATAGGAAATGTGCTGGGAAGCAAGTTATGAACGTGTAGGAACAACTTAGTAATATTGGTTGAGCATGAATGGTTTATAAGAAGGAGAGATGGTGAACGACTTTACTCGCCCATTTTACTAAAGGGATAGTACTGGGAAAAGTTGAGAAGTTTGTAAGATAAAGTAGACGTTGTTCTCGCCGTAAGTTTTTCCTCTTACCATTTCATCGATGGTATTCTCATGTTTTCCCTCTATTATCTTGTACATACTTCCCTTTGTTGAAGTCATTGTCGCCTCAGCATTTGAATTTGTTACATATTTACTATAAATCACAATTAAAATTCTTGACTTTCATCTCCACCAGTTGCCGTGTCAATTTTCAATAAGTATATAGACTAGTATAGTATGTAGGATCTTGCTGCGGTGTCGTTTATTTTAATACATTTACTTTTCAGTCCTTTTACGGAGCATGCTCAATGGTCCGTACTATATAACAAGATCATGCACACATTGTTATTGCTATTATTAAATTGCTTTTAAATGCCATTTATTTTTGGATTTAAGAAATACGCTGACAGATTGCGAGCAGACAAAAAGGATGAAAACAAGAGAGCAGCTGTGAGTCTGCTGACAGTAGTAGTTACACTAGGTTAAAAAGAATTCAAATTTGTGAAAATAAAATAAAATAAATTGAAGGTTGGGTGCTGCGGGTTTGGAGAAAGCCGTAAAAGGTTGTTCACATTTAGAGCAATAAAACCAACTAAAGTCGTTACGATTACGAGGAATACGGTCGTCGTATTTGAGGATTCTGGGAAGCATTTCTGGTGAATTGTAACCACCCATCAAATTATTACGACAACGTTGAGATGACCCATACGCTTAAATTTTATAGGAGAAATAAAAAGAACCACCTTTATTGGCTTCTCGTCCCGTATATAATATATAAAAAGGACGGCGCTCTTCAAATTTCAAGATTTTATTCCTCGATCCTGAGAATATTTAAAGCTTCCTAATTTACGAGATCATCATCACAACGTCAACTCAAGTACGTATTGAAGCACTCACGAGCTCTAGCAGTACACCTATACTTATATCTATACCATCATATGAGAAACATGGATGTATGTATAAGAATGAGATGCTGCAACGGGCTGTCTCCTTTATTTAAATCGAAGAAAACCGGGGTTCGTAGTAAGAATGGTCCCATAGTGTTGGAAGATACCTGTCTTTCAATGTTTAGCAAACAAGTAAGAAAGTAAGAAAGTTGTACAGATTATATTGAGAGCGTCAATGCCCTCATTACGCGATACTTTCCCTTCGTGAGTCAGTCACCCTTTATCTAATCCAGCCCGTATACAACACAGTGCTCTGTTCTTATGTTTAGTTCTCAGTCCTCGCCTTCACTTGGAAGCTTCTGCTTTTGTATAAATTCTTAACTAGAAAACAATCTCAAAGTTTTAAGCTTCAAGTTGGGAAGTTGAAAGATACGTATTATACAGATTATTTATGCCTCAAATCCAATAAGGAAATAGAATCCAGGGGAAAAAATCATTTTTGTTCTTTCAGGGTTATTGACCTCAGTCTTTCCAATATTATTGTGCTTCAATGTGCATTTCATAAAAAATACTTGAAATTCTGTATCAGTAATTAACTGCGTTCGTCAAATCCAAAGAAAATGGTGCCCTGCACTGTTGGGATACTAAATTAATCGTTTAATACTTTCACCAGCAGCATGCGGAATTGATTCATTTTTAATTGAAATACAAAAATGTAGTGGGAGTTTATCGCTTATCGGTGTACTATCTCAAAGGTTGTAGGGTCCGTTTGAAAATACCTACTATTGGAGCAAAAAATACTACAAAAGCAGATATATCTAGAATCTAGACTATGAATGACAGTATTTTTAAAACATTGCCCGCAGAATATAAAAATAAAACCAGCATTACTCCACTCACGCATGAAGTCAGGTCTACTAGGTGTAGAGAGTGTGTGTGTGGGACTCCTCGTCAGAGTTTGGAGACTATAATTTCCTTTTAAGTTTATATCTCGTACAGAATAAAATTACAAAGTATGAATTCAGTTGAAAAATAATGTTTGAGTTAAACATCAAATGGGAAATTGCCGTCGACCATCTTTCCGTCGTAAGCTCATCTTCCTATCGCTCTAAGCCTTTTATTCCAGGAATCTAGAGAGAGCTATCTATGTAGGTACGGTCCTAGCCCTGCATATATATGTACTTAATATAGTATCTGCATATGGTAAATGTTACATTCGTAAAACACTCTTGATGTTTCCGCATTCTCTCAACTCTAACGAAACGAACGAGCAGTAAAATATGCTTCTGATGTATGCCAGCCAGCCCAGCATCGTCGTCTATCTCCTCATGGACCGTAAGCATGTGGGCACGGGGGAAACTTATGAAGTCATATGCATAAATACTCCCTGCTATACTCTATAGTCTACCACACACTAGTATGTAGCCCGTAATTTATAGTGTTTGTGTAGAGGAGTAGTTGTAGTGGTAGTAGTTGCTTAAATTCCACCCCTATCTTCCCACTAATGTTGAAATGTTGAAATAGCAAGCAGGTAAACGTAAGTTTGGCCGAGGTAACAAGTAAGTCTCTATAGCTATATCTATAGAGAGACAGCAGTGCAGAGCCGAGTCCTGGGATAGATAGGTGAGTATCAAGGGAAAGGAAGATTCCAGTGTAGAATGTGACTAGTATATTTTATGTTTTGGCTGGAAGAAGATCCATTGACGCATGTATCTATTTGTATATAGGTATATCCAATAAGTATAACCTCCTTATAAGTTTGTAGTGGTTTCCTAGTTAGTGGTATACTCGTAATCCAGTCTAGTGTAAAGGTATGCTTTGACTCCACTAGGAAGGCTCTATACGTAAAATCAATAGTAATCTACCTAAGAGCACTTTCCATCCTCTACTTTCTCCTCGCTTTCTCTCTCTCTCTCACTCTCTATTCCCTCACTCCACGTTCCTCACCACTGACGAAGAGACTGTTTTCCATTTTTTATTCTCAATGATGATACTCACACGATTACGTGCACACACACACACACACACACACATACAACCATACACTCCAGCCGACACTCACCCAATATGTACCTAGACTCCACCACTCCTGGTGGTTCACCGCAGTGTCTTGCCAAAAAGTCAACTTTATGGCGAGCCTCCCATCACATAATCGGAATAAACCACGGATCCAACTCAAATTTAACATCTTTTTGTATAAAAATACGCTTCGTACTTTGCATAAATTCATTTCCTAGTAATCTCCTCTTTATCCTTTACCTAAATCAATTTCAAACATTTAAATAACATTTTACCCTCGTGTACACAGCTCGTGTACACCACATGATCGAGTCAAATAAATTTCACTACCTTTTCCCCATATTTCCTATCATTTCAGTCATACTCCTACTCCCTACCTAACTATATTGGAATCCATGACAGTTTCTGGTTTTTCACTCGCTTTGGTATCAAGTGAGTTGGAAAGCAAAAACAAGAAAAGTAGAGAAAAAACAGAAATTTGTTTTTCAAGTAGTGTAAAAAGTTTCACTGTTTACTACTTTTTTGTATGTAATGTACATATATACGGTTCCAATAGGTACTGGTCGTGCACTGCTGACACTCTAGTTTACTTTCAATGGAAACGAAGATGGATTAACTTTTTCTGTGTTGCATTGCTAGAATTACTGGGTAAGTGCTTATAACATGGTGTAAAGCTATTGGTTATACAAGTGTGCTTGAAAATGCAAATACATACACTTTGATTATGAGTAAAATTACAAAATGGAAAATAGTGTCGAATTTGAAAGAGCAGGAAATTAAGCACATGGTAAGTTACTGTATGTTACCAAGACTGAAGGAAATCTTTTCATGTCACGAGTGGACGGTGGATGTAAACTACTCTGCAATTTCATTTTCATATTCATTGATTTTATTCTCTATTATTGTATTAGAGTGTAAGCACAAGTTTAATAGAATCTACTTTGAGAATGAAACACAATCGGAAACTAAGGAAATTGAGAAAGTCTGTAGATACCAGACCACAAAGAAGGGATGATTATCTACGTACTCTGTAAATTTCGAATTTTGCTGTTTACAGTAGAGACATTACAAATATGGTGCATGATTTAGCACATATTTGCTCATGACACATTATCATATTTGAAATAATCCGGTTTTAGATACCTTTGTAAAGAATAAAATCCTATTTAAGCATCACGCAGCTTTCAATAGTAAAATGGTAAATAATCATCTTTGACTTGGTGGAATAATAACTTATGATATATATATATAGTG